>PVJA010005770.1:0-76927 GCA_004027025.1 Myocastor coypus | reverse complement strand
TCTTTATATTACATTCAGGCTCTCCACCTTAGCTCCCGCCCTAGGCTACACCCATAATCCCAGAAGTACTTCCACCCATAATCCCATCAGTACTAAAACCTATAATCCCAGGGATCATGGATCAAGTCTCAAACTCTAGAAGTCCCCACCCAGTGACTCCATGAGGCTTTGGGGGGACAACTAGACATAAACCATAACAACTTAGGTGTGATGTATTTTGTCTTAACAGTGAGAGAAATAACGAAGACCAGTGAACTGAAACTGGATTAGCCTTTCTGGTGACGATATTGATGTTGAGTCTTATTGAAGGTATTGGCATGGAAACAATCCTAAGCTATTGCTTACTTACGCATCCCTAAGACACCTTTATCTGGCTTAGAACCCGAACATTTATTTCTTGCTTCTTTATTGTTGGTGTGTGCAAGGTTTTATGTCTTCCCTTTTAAATTCTTTTTATTTGAAAAGCCCATCATGTTCACTGTTGACTTATTTTAGAGGCTGATTTTTATCTTATATATAAAAGATCTAATCTAATAGATCTGTGATCTTCAAGTGAAAGGAAGCAAGTTGACTCCTTTGATTGTCATATTATGGCATCTGGATCTGGGTAGCAGAGGAGAAAAGCTTATTCCCTGAAAGGGGCATTAATTCACCAGTTCGAAAGGACTGCTTGTTGAACTGGAAAAGGCCATTTGCAAAATTGTTTTCTTCTGACTTAAAATAGATGATCTGCTCCCTCTAAGACAAATGAATCACTCTTGTTTCATTGAACTTAATCCTTGGGTTTCATAATGACTTAATGAGTGTGAGCCCTTCGGTACAGAAGACAAGGACACTGGGACATACTGTTCTCATTCAGGTCACCAGAAATAACATTTCAGCTGCTGGAGGTTTACCTCACAAAGTACATGGTCACAGGAAAAGTGTAGATGGTGTCTGCACAGAGTGGTTCTGATTATCTTAGTAAGAAAAATAATTTGCAGCTCATTTTAGAAGAAACATGTTGGATAATAGGCACCTTTTTCAAATAGTTGGATTGAACTATCAATCAAAATTACCATCTAACAGAAGAAGTACTATACTTACCAAAGTCACAATGCTTCTATCATGACAACTGGCATGGTGTATTATTAAAAACAGCTTTCGCTTTGTTTTCATCTCATCTAAGATGCTATGTGCAATTTAAGACAGGTGAAATGTTAATTACTGGTCTCAAAAAGTAGAGAATGAGTACTCGAATAATGTGGTAGCTCATTGAGATTCTACATTATGTATAGAGAAATCCTAATTATGGTGTTTAAGAATAAAATTAGAGGAAGCTAGATTTTAAATAACTATTAGAATTGGTTAAATGTACACATTCAGCTTGCCTTAGGGCCTCCTATTTTTCCCCTGGGCACAAAAATAAAATTAAACACTGCAGAGTTCACAGAACTAAAAAGGAAAGTCAGTCAAAATTTAACATTCAGAGCATTCTACTCTGTACTAGGTATTTTGTGGACTTAAAGAGAGTCCTCAATTGCCAGATTGTTTGCAATTAAATGCCACAAGAAGGATGCAAGAAATGACCTGTTAGAAAAGGATGCTCAAGAGATTATATAAAATATACAATGGTATAATGATATAAGGGTATGACTAGAATCCATGGGCCAGTGGGCTGGAGCAATGAGATGCTGGTAAGTTTGGCTGGTCAATATTTATTCAACTTAATATTCAGATAAAGTCAATTAGAGCCAGCATGGTTTGTGATTCTGTTTTAGTCATGGGGTGAAACCAGAGTGGGAAGAGAGCGCTAAAGAGGATCCAGTCTATTCCCCTTATGTGAAAAGCTGTCTGCAACCATCCCAACAAGGCAGGGCCAAAGGAAATGCGTTTGTCTGTAGGGATTTCTTTGCTTCTATGTGTAGTCTCTAGAGCACTTCATACAGGTCACTCTGGTGGTTTTGTGTTCAAAGTGGCCCATTGGGGACAGTGTTTCTATGTGTTTCACTAGCATTTTTTAAAGGAAGTATTGCCTGTGGAAGGGAGCCAGATCAGTACAAATCAATGCCACCTATTTCTATTTCAGTCTTGAAGTTTAGATTGAACATACCACGGTACAAAGAATATCACGCCCCCTTTTCCTGCTGATACCATCTCTGGCATCAATATTAATGTGTGAAATTTGCAAACTTACAAAATATATCACTTGCCTGAACAGACAGGAAAGAAAATGAGCTTTAGAGGACATAATTCTTTAATTTTGAAGGACAGTCTAGAAAATCAAGACTAATTCATTGGATCTGAATTTCTTCAAAGGTCCTGTAAACATGTCACATGTAACATCAGGATCATTCAGGTTCCCAAGTGAAGGTGTAGCTGGATATGAGCAAAAGAGGTGACAGATGGACCAGAGAGGTGACTGGGGAAGTCAACTAAACTCTGTGTAAGTCTCTATTTCCATAGCAGCAGTGCTACATATAAAAGTGATTTTAAACTATAAAGGCTAATAGAACATAAGGTATTGTTTTTGCTACTGTCTTCTCTGTAACTTCAAGCTAACTCTCATTTATGACAAAACTTCCCCCTTTATCTTATAGGGTAACAGAGCTGTAGTATCTCTCAGGCCCAATCTCCTTTAGGTCTAAAATATTCATGTGTCTATTGAACATAGCTGTTCCTTAAATAGCTAACATCAACTTGAAAATCAAACTTTAATTCTGGGTAGAAGGATCAGAAAATATATTTGCTTCCATATAAGGCAAGCTGTGTGTAACTATGAGATAGCTTCCACCAAAGAGAAACTTTTCTCAATGACCTGTAGACACTGGCATTGCCCATTATTGATGCCTTTACTTGGTGTGCTTAAGAACTGTATTTAACCAATGGCTTTGAGAATGTTACTGTTAAGCTAAGAAGCAGCTCTGCTCATCTGCATTTGTTAAGGTTGTGAGAAGAGGAACCAACCTGTAATTTTCTGGCACATCCTAATTAAAAACGAAGAATGAAAATAACGTCGAGCTCTCATCAGAGGCACTTAGCCTGATTGAGCAGTTGCTTTTTGTTCAGCATAATATTGCTGCAAATATTTTCATATGTCTAAAGTGGGGATAACAAAGAAAATGCAGTAAATTCACAGGCATCGGTGCTATCAGTACTTAGCTGACACTCGTTTCTTACATTCAGTTTGTTGGGATTACTTCACTACTGTGCCTCTTTACAAAGAACGCTAAGCATTCTCCATTATAAAGAAGCTTTGCCTCAACATGGCAGTATTGGGGCTGGGGAGATAGCTCAGTGGTCTAAGCACCTGCCTAGCAAGCATGAGGACTCTGATTCAGTCCTCAGTACCATATGCCATGCTGGACCCAGAAACCCAGGCATGCCAGGGGCCTCCAAACCCCAAGCATGCTGTGCTGGCCACCAAAACTGGGTGTAGGGTTGCATGCCTATAATCCCAACACTGGGGACCTGAGACAGGGGGATTGCTAGGAGTCCGAGCAGCATAGGGAAACCCTGTACCAAATCAATCAATCAATCATCAATCAATCAAAACATGGCAGTATTGGTCCTTCCCTCCTAAATGGCTCCAAATAAACATTTCATAATTCATCCTGAATACCTCAGGAAGTTCCATAACCTTCTCCAAAGGAAATGAAGGTCTGTACTTGGTTATATAAGTAGACAGTGGCCCGTGTCTTTGGCCAGATTCAAGCAGATCAGGGGGAATTCTTCACCGGACTTTCATATAATGTCTGTTCCCATCCTCACAATGAGTCCCAACCTGGAAATACTTATTTCTTTGCACACAATGAGCCATTAGTCTAGAAAACTTGTAGAACTCATGCCTAAGCAACTTTGCTCTAAACACCTTGTCAAGGATAAATATTAATAGCTACATCAGGTGAATTGATATGAATGGTTCAAGTAGGAAGATAATTATAGATTAATCAATCATATCTTGATGAAGATCAAGGATTAGAAATTAAGGTTTTTGAACCAATGTAGACACAATATATATATATATATATATATATATATATATGTAAAATTCTAAATTGGAATTGAGATGCTACTCTTGAATTTGGCACCCTGAACCCTGGGATGAAGAGGGCCAGAGTAAGGGACAAGGAAGACCTGGGATGTCTGAAAACAGATCCAGTAAGACAGAGTTAAGTAAGGAACCAGGCAAGTCTGGGGTGTCTGAAGAGTTGATCTTGTAGGGCTTGGCAGAGAGGATGCCAGGTGTTAGGGAGAAAGACAAAAACAATGAAAACTGGAACACTGAGCTCCAGGGAGACTGAGTCAGAGGCCTGGAAGAAGGAAAACATCCTCGTCAGTTCTTAAATGTCTAAGCTGCACCTGGGCTTTATAGGCAACCTGAGATCTCTATTGGAGAAAGGGAGGGAGTTGTTAGGGTTTCAAGTTGCTAGGACTCACCCAGGGGCACTCTCTGGCCTCTTTGCAGAAACTGTGTAAACCCATCCTTTTGTTAAGAGACTCTGTTGAGGAATTTAACCAGACACATTTTACTTTTAGAGTTGTTTTGGATTCACACACACACACACACACACACACACACACACACACACACACCAATTTAGCAGGAAACAAAGATATGGCATTGGCCCCTTACCTTTACACAAGCAGAGCTTTCCTCATTGTTGACATCATGATGCACAGTGGTATACTGGCTACGCTTGATAAACTTATGAAAAGCACCATCGTCACTCAGAGTCCATACTTGACACTGGGGCTCCCTTTTGGAGCTTCACATGGTGTAGATTTGGGCTGGTGTAGTGGCACATGCCGGCCATCATGTGGAAGCCCTTCAGTGCTTTAAAAATTCTCGGCACTCCGCCAATTCATTCCCCCCTCCACCTCTATCTCTTAGGAATTTTAAAATGCATAAGAACAAAGGGATAACTTTGTGGAAGTGCACAGGAATAAGAGTTGGGTTAACTGTCTTGTCAGGGTGATTTTTACTCAAATTCTTATAGGCAGTACTGTTTGTAGGATACTGTATATTTTAGACTTTTCTCTTCCTGCAATTATATCATTGAACAGTTATATTTGCACGTTATCAAAAAAAAAAAAAAATGCTTGGAAGGGCCAAGCAAATAGCTCAGCAGATTAAAGCACCTGAAAGTGGATGCAGGAGCCAAGGCTTGATCCCCAAACCTGCCTTACTGGCCCCACCCCTGGGGTGCACTGAGACAGCAATTGAGCCTGAGCATGGTGGCATGTACCTGTGATCCTAGGTCTTAGGAGGCTGTAAACAGGCAGATCACTACAAGTCCTATCTGGACCCTGAACACCCTGTAGAACATTCCCTAAACTACAAAAGAAAAAAAAAGTTTGGACTCACTGGACATGCAGCGGTTCTCAACCTGTGGGTTGTGACCCCGGTGGGGGTCAAATGACCAAAACACAGGGGTCACCTAAAGCCATTCCGAATCATGACTGTAGCAAAATTACAGTTTTGAAGTAGCCACCAAAATTATTGTTTGGTTTGGGGTCACCGCAACATGAGAAACTGTATTGTGGGGTCAAGGCATTAGAAAGGTTGAGAACCACTGCAAGGGCTCCTGTTCCTCCCTTGTACCCAGAATTGGCGGATCTTCCGTGCACCCAGGTGTGAAACTTCTCTCCCATCCTCAGGAGCTGCATTGTCCATTCCTTTCTGAAGCAAGCCCCCGCCCCCCCTGCTTCAGAGAGGAACCTGCATGTAGGCAGGAAAGAATTCTTTCTAGCCAGCCCCAGCAGGCCAGGAAAGGCTTTCCTCCACAGCCTCCTCAACTGCACACTCAGCCTGCCCCTGTGCAGCGGCACAAGGCTTTATCGTTGAGTGCTTCCTTATTTATCACAAGGGAAGGTGACCAAGGACAGATACTTCTATTGGTCCTTGCCTTTTTTCTTCTTACAAATCTAGATATTGTTAATTTTTACTGTCAGGCTTTATCTTGGAGTCCTTTTTGTTTTTGATAACTTATTAACTCCTTTCCTCACTTGAGTTGTCTTTCTCACTCTTCGCAAGATAAGAAACCATTATATGTTTCCTTTACTGTAAGATAACTATCCCTAAAAAGAAGAAGGAAATGAGCCTGTTTCCCTTTATCCAAGGGCACATCCCATCCTGTGTGATCTGAGAAGGGGCAGTACCTTGGTCTGCAGACAAAAATGTGTAAAAAAAAATCTTTGGAAGCTAAAACAGCATTTGAAATGTGATAGTAAGAAAAATGCCCTCCATTTCCCAGAGCAAGTACCATGTGAAGTAAGAACAGCTGCAGAGTCAACGGGACTCTGGTACTAGCCATGGTTAAGAGCATCTCTTCCCAGGACAGTTGTTTCATTTATTACAGCACTTTGGGTCATCGAGTGCTGATGAGTTTCTCTGGACAAGAAAGTAAGCCTAGCCACTGGCCCCAGTGAGCAACCAGTCCTCTCTTGACATCTCCTATGAAGCCACTGCCCTTGTATACAAATCAATATTTAAAAAAAAAAAAAAAAACTTTTAAGATAATGAGTTTAGAGGAAGAACAAAACTATCACTCTGCTCAACATTCTCGCGTAACTGAGTCTACATCGGGTTCTGTTGACAGCAGTGTTTTTCTCCCATTCTCAACCTTGCCATTTGTGAGCCATGGAGAGATGTTGTAGTTTCCTTTAATAGCAATTAGCAAACCCAGCTTTGCATTAGAATCACTGAGGAGCTTGTAAAGATACATAGATACAGATACATATTCTGTACAGATGAATATCCCAAAGCTCCACTCCAGAACCATTCTATCAGCGTCTCCAGAGGAATCCCCATTGTTAAAGCTTCCCCATGACACTGCGATGGATTCAGCCAGGCCTGAGTCCAAGGAGTGACACTGAGGCAGAGGTCTTGGTTGCCATTCATATGCCTGGACTCCCTGGTGGCACTCTTCACTCAGCTCATATAAAGATGCCCTGTCTGTCACAGGGCTCAGGAACAAGTAGACTCAACAGAGAAAGAATCCAGGATTTGTCTATTTCATAGTTCTCCTTCTTTCCTCTTAGAAAACTAACCTAAGCATACAGTCAAAAAAGAAAGCAAAGCACTCAGTGTCAGCCCACTGAATGCACAGTGAACAGTGAACCATCTCAGGCCCTCTATTGACTATGAATGATCTGGATGAAGAACTGGAGTTGGTGAGTTTCACCGATGACATAATCAACACCAGCCAATAAGAGTTGTGAAGGAGCAAGGTCTTTCCAGTTAGAATTTAAAGTTAGGAAATCTAATGAAATAACACCTTGGAATATTGGATTTGTCAACCTTTCAGCCATTCTGCAGAAAAGCATTAAGTACAATGTCATGAGTTCAAGAAAACAGCAGCAGAAATCATTCCAGGTTTTCTGTCTGTAAGCTTGAGCCCATACAGTGTGTTTGTGGAAAATGAATGAACATTGCACTGAGAAGCCACTTTGATTTTTCTCATAATTATCTAAGGGTAGCTGATCAGTTCAGATTGGATTTCTGAAAAATATGACACCATAGGAAGGTGTGGACCTTGACAGCACAGCATGTAACACAGAAATCCCAACATTAATATTCTGACTTTCCAAAGCCAGGGTAGTCCGACTTGAAAATGTCTGAACCCCCTCTGACTTCTGTTAGGCCAATTACCTCACAAATGAAGGACAGAAAAGATATTGATGCATGAAATCAATACTTTTCAATTTGCCTGGCCCATCCTTCACTTACTTTCTCAGCTCCAGTGCTGCTATCTTCCTTCTTTGTCCTTGGCACTTGAGAGGGCCTTGACCTGGTTATACACCCAGGCAAGGTTTTACTCACTGAGGCAGGCCTCACACAGAGCCTGGGGCATCACCCGCTTAGGGAAATCCTTGTCCACATATGAACAACAGCACAGGGGAGAGGGAAGAATGTGCTTGGTTCTCTTCTACTCATCCCTGGGGCAGCTCCCTGGTGTTGGCAAGTTATGGAGAAAATGCAAACTTGTATTTCACCAGTGATGAGCAAGGAGGGATGAGATATTACAAAGTAGGTACTGGTCAGTTGTTATTAGAATAGAAGACAGTAGAAGAGACTTCCTAGAGACACATTCCCCTTTACACTATTTCCAATCTCTCTCTCTCTCTCTCTCTCTCTCTCTCTCTCTCTCTCTCTCTCCCTCTCTCTCTCTCTCCTTTTCATATTCAACATGCAAACACACACACACAACTCTGAATATAAGAATTGTGTCCAAGAGCCTTCGTGATGGTAAATAACAAGGGTTCAACGTGTGTAGCCCCTCAATTTCATACGTTAAAAGTTTAACCTTCAATGGAATGACATTAGGAGATGGGCCTTTGGTAAGTAAATAGGTCAGGATGGTTTTATTACTACTGAAATGACTATTATCCTAATTTCCACACTATATATAGTTATCTTAGTGGATGTATAACTCAAGATATTGAAGTATAGCAAGGAAAGACATATTAATATGCCGAATTGTAAAAGGCTCAATTCAACAGCCCCCAACAATGCCAGATGAACTGATAATCCTCTACTGTGATGGACTATTGGATTATATATACAGCTGCTTTCTCTTTGTGCAATGAAAAGAAAGATCCATACTCATAAGGTGTAGACAAGAAATCACGTCTGCATCTTGTACTCTAAACAACTAGGATGAAGACACATCATGCAATGTATTAATTATTGTAAAAGCAATAAAACAGAAATTTTAAAAAATATTGAAAAGAGCCAAAAAGTAGAATGAAGTAGTAAGCAACGTTGACTAAAAATAGATTTATAAATTAAAGCACAGTGTGGATCCCAGCCTGCACCGGATACACTCATGTGGGTACCTGACACCGCAGATCTCTCTCTTGCAAGCAGCTGCACTAGGTCACCCTGAAATCTGCACCCAACCTCAAGGTTCCTAAGGCCAGACCTCCCAGAGCTGTTCCAGGTCCCAGATCACAGTGATAAAATGAGGCCAAGAGAGATCATAGCGTTGCTCGTGTGCAAAGGAACAGCAATGAAGATTTTCCTGCAAGTCAATTACAGGTCAGGTACCTAACTCGTGTTTTCCATTATTCAACAAATGTTTACTGAGCACTTATTAAATCAGGCTCAATCCCAACTCCAGGGAAGATGAGCAGCTTTTGGTGGGTCCCCAAGTGAGTGGGCCTCAGACACAGAGGGAGTCCCCAAATCATAACATTTATGATCAGATATGGCCCCCAGGAAGCTTTGCCACACAGATCTGCGCAAGCCAGGAGGCTCCTGATGGGGTCTCTAGTGGCACATGGTTTGATGTTCAAGACACTATGCTATGCAGACAAAGTTTTCTGAGCATCATGGAAGATTCTGGATGACAGATCCATCTACATCATTTTTTTTTTAGGGATTTCAAACTTTACTTGGCCTTTCCAGCCAAAGAATTGCCTTTTGTCCTAAGTCTATCTTATACTGGAACCTGTGTTACATGTCTAACCTGCCCCACACATGTGAATAGCCTGTGCTCCTCACTCATAGTTCATGTCTTTCTTAGCCCTTTGTCTGCACTGGCCAGTAACCTTGACCTGACTGGTTTCCTCTCTGCCTCTGACTCATAACCTGCTCAGCCTCTGATTTCTCAGAGCTTGGCCAGACAAATCACCCAGCAGTCATATAATTATGCAGTGAAAATAGAGCAACTAGGCTATCTAGTGATGCATAATGCATAACCTCCTAAATATATGCATAATTTATTAATAAAGTAATACTATGGTAATAAAATAATAAGAAGAAATAAATAACATTGTAGCATCTCCATGAATCATTTTATATGGGAAAATATAAATTTAGTAAGTGATTTTCTGTGAAATTAGAACATGAGTGATTGCGACAGGAAGGTCCTCTGCCTGCCTTCGTTCCTTCTAGCTGTTGTCACTTTGTGTCCTTTTATGAACCCCTTGGTTTCTATGGTTCATGCACACATTTTCTTTCTCCTCATTGCTAAGGAAGTATCCTTATTAAGCCACCACCGGAAGCATCAGCTAAGCACCTGCCTATCCGTAGGGCTTTTTCAAAGGCTGTGTGTTCCCACAGGTTTGTACTTATGTCATTACTGCCTCATCCCAGAGTTTGTATGCATTTCCTGTTACTCATGGTGTCACACACACTCTCTGTGGTTACCCTTTAGGGTCCACAGGTGTTCATCTTCTTCCATTTCCCAATTTGTAATCCACGCTGTGATCAACTTGAACTGTATCCTAATTTACGGTATGTTTTATAATGACATTGAATGTAATGGCAGTAGATGGAACAAATTAGTTAGCATTCTATTTCTCACCTTAGGATTTCTAATTATGATTGTCCCATTAGAATATAAAATATATACGCTATGTAGAATTTCAGTTCTCTAGGGCAACAGATTCTCTACTATGGCGTATTTTTCCAATACTAAATCAAGCCAAGTTTTCCAATTTTATTTCTTATCCACTGCATGAATCATCTTTTTCTTTTCTTCACTTTACTCAGTAACCTATGGAGGGTGATTACGTTAAGGCTGCCTGGCTTCATGGAAATGACTGAAACGAACTGAGTTGAATGGCAGAGAGAAGTAAACAGTTTTAGGACATGAACAGTAACGTAAGTGGTTCAGTCATCTTCCTTAATATCCATTCCTGTAGAGCTATTTCCAGCTGTGAGTGACCCCTGAGAATCTAAAACACCAGGAAGAGAGAGCAAATGTATTGAACAGCACTTAAGATATGGAGCTATGGAATTTTGCGTTTCAGAGGTTCTGCTCTATCATAATTCCCCATGCTAAATGCAGTGAGATGCAAGGCTCACTGAAGCACAACACAGTCTCTGAGTACAAGGGAGGGAGACGGCAGGGGGTGTTGAAAGGCAACATCGTGTGCCCAGGGGCACCCTGAGACAATGACTGAGACTGGGCCTGGTGTCAGGTGTCTGTAATCCCAGTGCTTAGGAAACTGAAAACAAGACACAGAAGAATCACTACGAATCCAATCTGTATAGTGAGAATCTGTAGTCTCTGTAGAGTCTGCACTAAAAGAAAAAAAAACAAAACAAAACAAAACCAAAAAAAAAAAAAAAAAAAAAAAACAGAGAGTCAAATAGCAATAGCAATATTTTTAGAGAAGAAAATTGAGAAGTGTTTCCCAGCACTCAAATCAACCACTGTACCTCCATGTTATATTCATAGGCAGTTACTGGATGGCTTCCAAAAGTCTCCTACAGGCTTCTGGCAGTCTTTAACCACCATTACATTCCAACCATCTGATGCACACCCCAATCCTGTGGGTCCCCCCTGCACATCTAGGACAGGCCTCAAGACCTCACTGGTGCAGCTGATTCTTTCACTCAAACAATGCCATGGAAATGTAAGTGATTCTAGGGGGAGAAAGGAGCAGGAAGAGAAACCAAGGCTTTTGCAAACTAAATCAAATGGGATTTTTAAAAACAGTAAAGCTTCCAAGCTTATTTTCAGAAGAAATTGTCTTCAAAATGACTCCTACTGAGTAACATAAAATGAAAATCCATTTGAGGATATAAAAAGGATGTGCCAGCTTCCCTTGTTTTGTACCACAACTTTGCTATTGTAAAATGTCATCTTTTTCTGTGCTAAATTTTCTTGCCCTTTTTTTGGTGTGATGTTAATGGGAGGTTTTCAAAATTTCACGTCTGCCCCAAGCTACAAAGAAGCATTTATAACTACACATTTATAAGACTGCTTATTGGAGGAGTTTTCGATATGGACCCTAAATATTCTTCATCTTTCAAAATCATTGATTGCCATTGATTAAATAGAACTAAATTGCTTTGGAGTCTCCTTGGATCCCTTGCATAAATACATATTGAGGGGCTGTTTCAAACGTCCATTAGATCCTAGCATTTCTCCTTGGAGCCATTACCATTTATCATATGACTGTAAATATAGACTCAGGGATATTTAAAATGTACATTATTTACCTGGCAAGGCTTAATGGCTCCAAAAGATGCATTAAAGCCTGTATTTAACTTCCCTCCAAGAATAGATCCTGAGAACCTCACATATCTGAATTTTATTTTATACCGAAGGAGATTATGCTACTGAGTAATTCACCTAATGTTTTAAATATATTATCCAAGCCATACTCATTCAACAATTTTGTGACTATTTGTAAAAATGATTTCTCCTGAGTGGTGCTTTGTTAGAGGTAGCCAGCCATATTTTTACTGGAAGCACTTAAAAAAAAAAAAAAAAAAAAAAAAAAAAAAAAAAAAAAAAAAAAAAAAAAGGCTCAAAAGAAAATGAAAAATCTCTGCCTTTAGAGTTAAAAATGAGTGAGCTGCTTTTGTGTTTATTTTTTAAAGTTCATATGGATATATGGCTAAGAAAATATTGTAGAAAATCTGATAAAGAAAAATAAATAATTACTGAAACAGACCAAAAAGCCTGGCAGCCTCCTTTACACTGGGAGAAACTTGCTATGACAGGAAAACTCTGCAAAGCAAAAGAGGAAAAATAATTGTGTGGGAAACTTGAGTATCCCTAAGGATAAAATAAGAGGTTGGCCTTACCCCCACCCAAAGTAGCTTTGTAGGAATTAAAACATTAAGTGGGAAAATGAATTTTTTCTAAGTTTTTATTAAAAAAATATTAGAAAATATTTTATGACCTCAGAGGAAAGAGACATTTCTTAAAGTACAAAACTCTAAACCTTAAAGCACTGATAAATTCCGCAGAGTACATAAATATATAATATAGCTGTGCAACATTTTGCATAAAAGACAATCTAAAAAGCAACCTTTGTCACATATATCATAACTTTGTTTCTCCCAGTATAGAAACATAGGTGAACACTGGGCTGGGTCTTCTTACCTGGAAGCTCTGAGAAAGACCCTGCTTCCAGCCAAATGTATTTGGGGTGTGCGTGTGTGTGTGTGTGTGTGTGTGTGTGTGTGTGTGTGTGTGTGTGTTTGCAGGAATAAGGTCTCATTTAACCCCCTGCTTGTCAACAGGGGGTTAAATGTTGCTATGTGTATGTCTTTTCAGGGAGCTCCTGTCTTCAAATTTCCAGTCTGCCTGCTCTATTGCTTTCTTAATTGAAGAAAAGTCTCCATTTATAAGAATTTCTGTGAGCAGATGTGGCCCAGGTGGGGCTCAAACTACACCAGCAAAGTCCCTTCATGGCAGAACCTAGATTAGTGATTAACTAAACAACCGGGATAGAGAAATATTGGACTGGCGTCATCTTCCAATATCTGCGTGTATCTACCAGTTTTGTGTTTGTCTACCTACCTATCATCTAAATATATACCCATTTCTGTTTGATTTGATTTGCATTTCAGAAAGTAGGCAGGTGTTTATCACACTTTTTCAAAGACAACATACAGTAAATTTAGAGAGAAAAGAATAAAAACATTAGCAACAATAACAGATGCTCTTGATTGCTCCAGAACTATAAGTATGTGACCCAAAGGTAAGCATAGCTTTAGCTGAGAAGCCTGCGAGGAAACACTCACCTATGTTAGAAGAAAGCTTTCAGTCACTGAACTCCATGAGGGGAGCCTGGGGATATCTTCGCCCAGAAGCAAATGAAAAGTGTGAAGTATGGAGCTTCGGTTGGAAATTACGTGCAACTGAGCAGCTCAAGAACATGTAGCCCTTGCATCCGGAGTGTCAGTGAACACCCAGGAGTAATTTGCGAGCAGTGTACACAGCTCAGTTTTGGAAACAATAAATCTGCAAAAGATATAGTCAAGAAAGAGAAGGAAAGCATAGTTTTATAGAGAAGGGCTGTGTCAGGTCATTTGGTTCTGCTGTCCACTTGCATGAAGTAAATCTCCCACATTGCCTTCCAGTGGACTACTGCTCAGGGAGGCAAGTGTGTAACCTGCAGATGATTCTAGAATAGATGGATTCTATGCTCAGAGGGGGCAGACTCTAGGAAGAGTACAAGTGTCTAGTCCTAAGTATGTGTGAACTACCATATTTCTTGTGTGCTATGCAGTTTACTTTCTTCCTAATATTTTTTGGGAGCGAGGCATACATTAAGGAATTTAACACAGAGAATGATAATTAATCTCACATTAGTGCAAGAAGAGAGAGATAAGGAAATTGATATATATCAAGTACTTTATAGCTATTAGTAGTGTTCAAACTGTTTTTTTGTAGTTGTTTCTCACAACTCCATGAAGTAAGAGTTATTGCTTTCATTTTGAAAGTGGTGTAATCAAAAGTGACAAATAACACCAAACTTTGTGAACTTGAACTTACTTCTAGTGTGTGTCCTTAAGGACTCCTCATATGGGAATGGAGCGTGAAGATCCCACAAAGATACTTTAAGAGTCCACATATTTGTTGGAAATTTTCACTTTTGATATTTGGGTGTCTATTGACAATATAGTAGAATATCTTCAGAGGTGCAATATTCTACATTGTAACATGTTTGGAGACCACTTTGTTGCAATCATTCTGCCTCCCAGAATGAAAAAAAAATGGGAAAAAATGAAATCATAGAAAAAATACAGGCCAACAGCAGAAATTTCCTAAATTCTACTGTCTGGACCTATACAAAGATAGCCACTTACAGAACACCCTGGAAGGTCTGTAGCAATGAGTGTAAGACCATTGCTTGTGCAACTCATTTTATTTGGTTTCCAGCTCCCCCACCAGTTTTAAATTCCATGAGATGCCAAGTATTTTCCCACTCTTATACCTCTTGGAGTGGTCCATTAAATCTATTGATAAAGACCAGATTCAATCTTTTTTTTTTTTTTTTTTTTGTGGAACCGGGGATTGAACTCAGGTCCTTGAGTTTGCCAGGCAAGCACTTATTCTACTGAGCTATCTCCCTAGCCCCCGATTCAATCATTTTTTGCACAGATTTCAGATTGCAGCTTTTCTTCTGTCTCTCTTTAATCAACTAGCATCCTGCGATCATAAGACATGGAGTTATACAAGTATGGGACTATTTCCAACTTCGACTCCTTTTCCTACCTGAATCAAGACTTATTTTCCTATATGAAGAAACCCGCAAAAATAACATCAAAAAATAAATTGGATGTTGACTTGCAGAACTATTGATTTCAATTCTGGAGCTTCATTAACATAATCATATTGTCTGGTGATTGATTACATAAAATGAAGTTAGAAACTTAGATTGACAACATACACCTAGCTTCATAACATATCTCTTCAATGTTTTTATTTAATGAGAGTATAGCAAGATGTCCATAAGATTTAATTTGAAAAATAATATGACTAATACAACATCCAAACTGATTAGAGAGGAGCCAGGGAGATAGCTCAGGGGCACAAGTGCCTGCCTGGCAAGTGCAAGGTCCTGAGTTCAAACCCTGGTTCTGGAAAAAAAAAAAAAAAAACTGATTAGAAAAATAAGCAATATTAAAGTGTGTTAGCTGAGAAAATAATGGATGAATGGATGGATGATTATATTTGAAATATGTAAATGTGACTGTGGGTACTGTTTTTTCCCTTTTTGTCAGCTATCTTTGCTCCTCATTTAACTTTTACTTTTGTTCATTCTTTCCTCCCACCTATAGCATCTTTCCATAGTTAAGCCTTCTAGTAAAATGCTTTAGCCAAGATACACCTTTATGAAGAAACTTATTCCTCTTAAATGGTCAAGGCCTCTACCACCCAAATTTCTTTACAGAATCCCTTCTTTGAAAAGGTCACAACGAAGCTCCTACCTTGAAAATCCAGAAAATGTGAAACAAATGCCTATTTTTACTTTAAAAAGAACCAAAAAAGCACAAGAACCCTTTTCATTTCTTCTTGCCCATTATGTTTGTGTTTTGACTTTTAAAATTATTAGGATTTTCATAAATATTTGAACCCTGTGGAAATAATCTCATGAACATTCTATTTCTCGGTCTATAAGCAATTACAAGCCTGAAAGTGCTATTTTATTGTAATAAAAAGGAGAGTATTGGTGATATGTGGTTTGTGGTTTATTAAAGCCAGCTTGCTTAGACTTTAAAATGAGTAATTGCCAGCATAATTACTGTTTTACATTATGTGATCTGCACTCGGCTTTTTCGGTGAATCAGTCTTGCTACGGGCTTATGGGTCTCTCACAACTAAAGAAAACGCAGTTAAATTATTTAGCACCTTCGCTGTCACCTAGGCCTGGGCGTCCACGTGCCACTAACATGTCTGGGAGTGCAGCTTCAAGCAAGAACTCCGCAAGCCCCCCCTCCCCGCCTCCCCCCGCGCCCCCCCCCCTGCTGCCCTCCTCTCTTCCCTCCTGGCCTCTGAGACACCCCAGGCAGCCACGTTTCCCCTGGGCTACAGGGGGCGCTCTCACCCCATCACCGAAAGGGCGCAAAAGGACAGGAGGGGCCATCCTCTGCTCCTTCTCTTGCCTGCCTTCCTCAAGACATCTGGTCCTTGGAGGAAATGATAACACAAGTCACTCCGCTCCTGGGGTGTGTAGCACGAGTCTCAGCGCACCTCTGCCGCCTCTCAGCATGTGCGGTGTCCACCGGTGCTGCGCCAAGAGCCGGCACTCTTCAGCCATCTTCTGCAAGGCCTGCTTCAGCAGTGTAGGGGTTTATGGAAAGATACCCTTAATGTTTTAATTTGTCTTGTCTCCTTTTTCAGTTGTGTAATTTTTCTGTTCTAGATTTCTTACACATTTCTTTCTTCCTCCAGTTTTAGATGCATATATCTGCAAATATGAATAATTGGTTGGAAGACAACACTATGTATTACAACAAATACAGGGCAATTCATATTCCTTTGTTAAGTGAAATTCTGTATCACTTGTAATTTTTTCTGCTTTAATTCTAATTTGTACTCAAAAAAAAAAAAAAAAAAAAAAAAAAAACCTTCACCAACTGCTCAGGGAAGCAGACTGCACGAATGAATATAGCGTGGAGGGAAGTGTGTGCCCGTTCTTTGACTGTCCTGGGATTGATACTAGCTTTCTTTTGCCTCTCTCTTGGCTCCTTCCCCTCCACTCACCTTCTCTTCCCTCCCAGGCCTTCCTCTCCTTCTCTAATCCTTCCTTCTCCTCTCCTTTCTTCCCCTCCCCTCCCCTCTTTCCTTCTTGCCCCCATCCTCCCTGTCCTACCCCTCTGGAACTGAACCCAGAGCCTTTGAACTGTGCCAGTCCTTATTGTTATTATTTTTGAATTAGTTGTCACTAAATGCTCAGTGCCTGGGCTTCGCTCAAACTCACAATGATAGGTGTGCACTACAAGTGTGGGCAGCTTCTCTTCTGCTTTTGAGGCTTTGGCAGGGATCAGGAAAAACAAAACACTAAGACCATTATTCAGCAACACATCAGAGGTCTTCTTTGCTGTCTCCAGCTGATTTTTAGGAGAGCACATCAGTCTACCTATTGTTATGGTCACCGGGTAGACTACCAAGGACCTCGTTCACTGCCCTTTTGCTCATCTTGAAATGGACAAAACCCACACTGCAAACAGGAATTTCTCTTATGGTGCAAAGCAATGGGAAGGTAAAGGTTTTCTTCTTCTGTTTATAGTCCTCATGTCTTAATAGGCCCTTGGCTCCTGAGATAATGATAAAGATGTGCATGTAATAATTCTCGATTTGCTGCTTAGCAAGGAAGGCATGTTTTTCACCATTCATATCACAGGTTTAAGGGTGTCATTAAAGGCACAGTTCACATTAGGACATCACCTTGTTCTGTCTTTATTGTGCATCTTTCCACGAGCTCAGTGAAATACTATACGATGAGAAACACTACAGGAGTTGAAGAAAAAAATCATACAATTTGTGGAAAGATGCACAGGGGAGTAGACACTGATGACCTAGAAACTGCAGCAGTCAGATCTATAGCCAAGTTTTAAATTCTTCAAACCCCACAGATGCTGATTGTTTAAGCAGTAGGGCTAATGATCATTTATTCCTCTCTCGATGGCAGAGCGTGGTGCTTCTGTTTTTATGGTGCACATCACCTGAGTGTGAGGCACTTAGACATATTATTTTAGAACAAGGCACAGTGTTTTACATTAATGACCTCGTATTTGCCTTTGCTCTGGGGAGCTGCTGATTTGTGTTTCACTCTGGAGTCTTCTGGGATTTGCTAACATAAAGTGTTGTCTCGGAGGGAGATTCTTCTACAATCAAATTGAACCAGACTAATTAGAATATTTGTACAAATCACAATATTTATCTAATAATGCTGTCTAAAAATTTAAATCCAGGATCTATTTAGAGACACATTCTTTTTATGGAAAAGAAAAAGCACAGATATTGATGCACAGAGTGAAAGGCAAAAGAGCCAGTGTGGTCGTGAACTAATAGGACTACACCCACCATTCCCAAGTTTCACAAATCATGCCCAGTCATTTGCAGAGATGTGAATTTATTTGAGTGTCAGCAATGGGGAGATTTTTATATAGATTATGTTACCTTGTCTGAATCACAAGAGCCAGATACATTGCTTAAGAAAAAAGTCTCAGACTGTTAAAAATAACACTGTGCCTCCTGCATAGAAGATAAGACACTGGCTGGTATGGCAGCTCTGTATGGCTGAACTCATTAACATTGCTATAGTAGGATTTATTATTAGGAACATAGAATAACTTAAACAAGTCAAATTTGAGCTCAAGCAAAACCCAGTTTGCTAATAAATAATATGGACAACTTTTTGTTTTGTTTTGTTTTGTTTTGTTCTTGTTTTCTTCTTTTTGTGTATGTGTGTGTGTATTTAGTGCCAGATCTACAGGATCTCACTACATAAATCAGACTCGTAGTGATCCTCCTGTTTTCAGCCTCCCAAGCACTGAGATTATAGGCACATGTTCTGAGGCCAGTCTCAATTGCTATCTCAGTGCGCCGTGGGGGCGGGGCAGGCATGACATGCAGGAAATCAAACCCTGGCCACTGTGCACTGCCTAAGCAGACCCTGTAGTTCACTGAGCTCTTTGGCCGGTCCTTGGCTTGGTTTTCCGATGCGACTTTTTCTTTTTTTGCATTTAGATAAGAGATTGTGAACTTATGCAAAAGAGATGCTAAAAGCTCAGTTTTTCAGTGGCATAAACAAACAAACAAAAGCTCCATAAACATCACCTTTCAGTTTATTTAAGAACAACCTCAGAAATTGTCAACTATAGACAATTAGCATATATTATACCAGTTCTGGGATTAGCAAGATGAGGTCCCAAGAGTTCAAGTAAATTACTAAAAGTCACAGCCAGATTAAAGCCTAGATCTGTATGAATCCAAATCTCATGTCTTGTTCACTGTTTGAAACCCAAGGCCTTTTTACTTTGAAAAGCAAAAGGCAAGAATTTGAAAAGGAAGCAGAATGCTCGGGTTTATAAATAACAAGCTGTCAGCTGGCAAGGGGTCGCAGGGCCCTGCTGTGCACCAGCGGGCCACGTACTAGTTCTCAGTGCTTCCAGTAAAGCTGGGTGCATTCAATACCAGGGCAGAAGTTTCATCCTGAGGAAGCAGCAGGCATGGTGCTGCTTCGTTCAGGCACCACAGTACCCTTTGTTCATTTTCTTTGTCTCCTCTACTACCCTGGGGGCCCCACTGGGCTCCTGAGCCTGTCGGAGGCCTCCACCCTCAGATGATGGTGTGAGGGGCTGAAGAAATGTGATGACCCCGTACTGTGGGGGCGGGGTGAGCACCTACATCTATTTTATATAAAAGAGAAACCAAGGCCACCTTTGGACTTGCTCTCCGTTCTCTAGCGTTTACTGCTGAGCCTAATTTGAGCGGATGAAACGATCACTAAGTGTTGGTTCTCTTGTGTCGTCCTCACGGCTTCTGTAAGGGCTTCCCGCTTCATTCCTGTGAGCTCCGCAGCTACGACTCACTGTGCTTCTTCTGCCCTGGTGCTTCATGCAGGTGCCTTCTTTCTGTCCACCCTTCAATAGGGTCTTGGTTAGCCATCAGTTGGTCATACAAGGCATTTCCATTTATCCAACTTTCATTTCCTGCAGCTTCTTCAAGATCTTTTTGATGACCTCATCTTAAATTCCTTTCTGATTTTCTGATTATAGGATTTTTTAGTGAAATGAGGAAAGCATTGTGAAACATCTTACCAGGCTGTTTTCTTCCATTCTCTTTGTTTCAAACTCTTTACCATATATCTTTTTCTTTTCCTTTCTCTTTGTATCTCTGTCTCTCTGTCTCTGTCTCTGTCTCTTTCTCTCTCTCTCTGTCTCTCTTTCTCTCTTTCTCTCTTCCTCCCTCCCTCTCTCTCTCCCCCTCTCTTCTCCCTTTCCACTTGTCTCCTCCTCTTCTTACTTTTTGTCTCCTACTTTATTTTAAAACGTTTTCTCTTCATTGCTTTATTTCTCTCTTGAGATCAAGGCTTCTTCCCAACAGGCTGGTCTATTTCGGAAGCGAAATTCGTATATCCTTCATAACACTGTGGAGAGATTTAAGCCAATCAAAAGTACTGTAACACGCTGTATTAACATTTGTGGACACTTACAACACTAAAAGCAGCTTATATTACAGGGCACAAAAATATAAAAGTTACATTGGAAAGATCCATATGATTTTAATAGTGTTTATGTGGAAGGTAGGAAGAAAATGAATGAGATAGAGAATCTTTTTACGTCTATAGCTTTTTAAGTAGCTTTCTTGAGGTGTAATTGACATATGGAACCACTCATTTAGAGACATATATAAATTTTGGATGTATATATGCACCCGGAAGACATAGCCACAATCAGGACTGAGAATGGATCCATCACCTGAAAGGTCTCCCTGATAGTTTTTGTAGTGTCTTCCATCGCCCTTCCCTCACACACTCATTCAAACACTGCTCTGTTTTCTGTAACAGTGCATTGGCTCTTATTTTGAAGAGCATCACAAAAATGGAGTTATAAAATATGTATGGTCAGGGCATTTATTTTTACATTGGCTTGGGTTTTTTTTTTTTTGTTGTTGTTGTTGTTGTTGTTGTTGTTGTTTCTTTTACATTGGCTTCTTTCACTCACCATTTTATTGTTGTCATACCAGTAATTGAACTCACGACTTCACACTTGCCAGGCAGCCACAGCACTGCTGAGCTGTGTCCTTGGCCCCATGCGGCATAGTTATTTTGAGACTCATCTATGTTTTGTGTGCATCAATAGCTTATTTTCATTGCTGAGTATCATAATTTGTTTATTCATTAACCTAATGGAGGAAAATTTGGCAGCTTCCAGTTTGGGTATAAGAAAAGCTACTGGAAATATTTCCATGCAAATCTTTTGTGAACATATATATTTTTTATTTTCTGAATAAATTCTTGGAAACAAATTGAATCTTACACAGGGCATATATTTATAACCTTGCAACTTTCAGTTATAAATATATAACTACAAAACTGTCTTCCAAGGCAGGTGTCCTATTGTATGTTACAACCAGAAGTGTGTAGGAGTTCTTCCATATTGTCTCCAATAGTTGGGTTGGGGATGTAAAGTTTAGAGATATATAGTGCTGCATAACTGTGCTTTTCATTTGCTTTGCCTTAATGACTAACAATGTTGATATCTCTCTATATACTTATTTACTGTCACTAAAGTATCTTTTAAAGTCACTTGTTATTTTTATTGATTTATTTATTTTCACTCAACTTCAAGCCTTCCGTACATATTGTCCATACCAGTCCTTCGACAAATACATGATTGTCTGACTTTTCCCCAGGGCAGTAAGGCCTTGCTTGGGATCAAATAAGCATGCAAACAGATGTTTTGGGCAGAATTTCACTCCTGTTTGTGAACTTCATGTTTGGTGAGAAGCATCACCTCAGCCAGCATCTCTGTAGGAACAGGAATGTGGCATCCTCCTCAGACTCATTGTACAAATTAAATTCATGAATCAAACTATCAGTATATGGCCTTGTCATTTAGTACTAGTGGAGTCATTTAATCTGGGGTAAGGAAAGTTATTTTTTCTTTTACTGATTATAATTCTAGTATCATATCTATCATAATATCCCTTAACCCAAACACATAAAGATATTTTCCTATGCTTTATTTTCAATGAGGCTTTACATTGAGGCTTTACGTCTGACCCATTTCAAATGAAATCCTATATAGGTGCAAAATGTGGTTTATTTTACTTTATATATTTCTTCATATTTTTAAATAGATAGCCCATTGTTTCCTCACTTTTTCTGAAAAGACAATTGGCCACGGAATTGTCTGCATAGAATGTGTAATTGTGATTGTGATATCTTACACAGACAACCTGTATTATGCTTTATTCACTTATTTCCTACCTTTTTTCAATACTTCTCCATTTACTATAGATTTATTATGTCTTAAATTCACTTTGTGTTGGTCTTTCAGCTTTTATCTCAATCTGGCTTGGCATTTCTTGATTCATTTCATTTCCCTCTCAATTTTAGGACAGCTTTATAATGTCTACAAAAGTTTCTACTGAGATTATTATTGAAATTGCATTAAATCAAAAATTACTTTGGGTAATTATAATACCCAAATTATATAATTATAAGATTGGTTCTTTTTATTATTATTTAAATTTAACAATGGTTATATTACATATTTTTATCATCATATCAGTTTAGATTGATAGATGTAGGTATATAAGATTGATCAAACAATTAAACATTAACACTTTCAATAAACATTACTTTTTTTTTCTTTTCACCTTTCTTTTTTTAACAATTGGCACATTGCATATTGTCCTTACAATAGTTCTACAAAGCACAGTGTGTGGGCATGACCCACCTTCCTAATGATGTTGCTAAGAAAAAAAAAAGGAAAAGAAAATTCTTCTCTTTGGACTAAGAGGAAGCAGATGCATACACAGTCAAATGTTCTGCAATTGCAGTGGGCCATGAGTGAAGCTTGCAGTGCTGGAGGCTACTGACCCAAGCCTCCTAAAGCTCATCTCATCAATCTAGCTCTGTGTTTCATGCATTGTAATTAAACTTTTTTTTTTTTTTTGGCTGGGTGATCAAGGGCAAGTCAAAGCAAGACATGTATAACAAAACATTCATTTTTTGTATATTCCAAGGTCAAATTCCCTCAGGACTAGGTTTGGGACCATATACAGTACTTTGTAGAACTGTTGTTAGTGTCAGTCTTAGGGACGAGTCACGGCCATTGCTTGTCCAGTTTGCTTTCTGTGAAAGCCTGAGAGAGTTTTTCTCTGGGTGACTCTCCTTAGATGCATTATAGTTCATTTAGCCCTTTCCTCTGAGGTCCCATAATCTCCTTGACCAGAAAATTTGAGACACCTCTGAGTTATAGGATATTACAGCGCAGGTTCTCTTATATCCTGAATCCTTACTGACCTTGAAGGTCTAGGGCCAAAATATTGGCTATCCTCATAGCCCTTCTTTTTCTCCAATTTTTGGTCTGCTAACTTACATTGTCAACCCTCCAGCGGAAAAGCTTTGTGTTACTATTACTCTATAACATAGGTACTTGAGCTTATCATCACTGGCTTTCTGAGTATTAAATATCTTTGACTTAGCTTGGAATTGATATTTTCTGACCATCATTGATATTCTAATAATGTTCCATACACTGTGATACAAGCAGTTACACAATTTTTACATAGATATTTGGAAATTCAAGGAAATACAAAATTGTAGCCTGTCAAGTCTATGCTATTTGGCCCAGTCTCTTGTTTTCAACTAATACTCTTGAGAGAGAATAACAGTAACTGAGTTTACACTGGGAGCAGTGAACATCAAAAAGGCAAGAGTGACATGTATTCCGAGCATAGTTTTAGTGTTACATGGTGGTATGATCAATATGATGATCCTTTTGAAGGTTCTTGAGACCAATACCTGATTCATCCTGTGTACATAAGTGCATGGTTTTGCTCTTGATATGTTTTCAGGAAGCAGATAAAGGAGAAAACATATCAAGAGCAAAGCCATGCACTTATGTACACAGGATGAATCAGGTATTGGTCTCAAGAACCTTCAAAAGGGATTAAACAATGAAGTGATTGGAAGCAGATAAAAGATTGGTCCTTTCTGTCCCTAAATATGGTATAACTTCCATTTTTTTCTCCCATAAATGTTTTACAATTTTTGTCATATCGTTATGCTTCTATGGTGACATATGCTCAAGTACTTCAGATTTTGATACTTCAAATGGTCTTGCTTTTTTTAAATCTCAAATTCATAGTGGTTATTGCTGATATACAGACAGTAACTAACTTTTCATGTTTGTCTTCCATCATGTAATTCTGTTCATGTCTAATGTTCTTGCAGAATCTGTGGATATTTGTGAATAAACAGCTTTTTCTTCCCTTTGTGTTGAATCATATAGCCCTCTACTATAATCTGCCTTAGACCTTCCATCCCCAGTCCTCTATGTTTTTCTTCCAAAACAAGGTCTCCTAACTTCACCAAGTTGCCCAAGTTGAACTTGAACTTACAGTCCTTTTACCTGGACTTCATAGAGTGCTGTGATTACAGGTGTGCACTAGCACAACTGGCACCTTATTTCAAGTCTAGCATGGGCGAAAAGACATTTTAGCTATGTTCTAAAGGTATTTTTGTTCCTCTTAGCTACTGTTTATTGTTTGTGTTTCAGTTTTGAGTTTAACGTTTCATCAGTTTCTCATGTGTATCTTTTACAGTGATGAATCTGCAGTTAACTCTTTCTTTCCATCTTAATTTGTTACATGTCAGCCAGTAGGTCATCTACCTGTGTCACTAAGGTCAGGCCTGCTTTAAGTCTATGGCCACACACTTGATAGTCAGGGATTTAAGTGGTTTCTTTGCTACTCTGGGTGATGCCAGGTAAGTTTCTCATTTTCTTTTAGATCCTTTTTCATGCAATCTTATAGAGCCTGCATTTTCTACATAGCTCTATCATGACTCTATTTGAGTTTTTAATTCACTTATTTGGCTTGAAGTCTTCAATCAACTTGTAAGCAAAGATAGATTCCCTGGATCACCACTTTCTACTTAGCACCAAATGTTAGAAAACATGAAAAAGATAAACAATAAGTGGAATCATATACAGTAATACATTAGTTCAAATTTTGCTTTCATTCACAGGCTCTTCATCAGGTGGCAAACATGCACTTGGCCACCTACCCTAGAATTGTAGAATGAATTAAATTTGTGAACTGAGGTATAACTATACTTGGCTTCAAACACTGACACTGTCACTTAGTGAATTGGAGACCTTAAGAACGTCTTGTTTTCCTCGTGTATAAACTAAAGATAGCAATAGTTACCTATGTTATATGAGCTAGTTGGGAGCAAGAAAGGATAAAGACATACTCATCACAGTACTTGACACATAGGAAATGCTCTCTACACGGCCACACTCATGACCATCACTGCCAGTGGTGCTGTCACTAACTGTCCAAATCCCACTACAATAACCAAAACTCGCCATTAATTTTCTCATAAATTGTTTGAAGTCCTTATTTCTCCTCTACCTTGTTTCCCACATTAAACCTAAGGTGCTTGTTAGAAAACAAAATATATAAAATTCCAAGCATGCTGTTTTCAGCTTGCATACCCCAGCAACACCACTCAAAAAAGGATCGCAATAACCAACTTAGTTTAAAAAAAGGATCACAATAACCAACTTGGCAGTGTGATCCCTGTCTTTGCTCCCACATATGCCATGTTTAGGCCACTGTATCTCATGTCAGTCCCATCCAGGCGAGTCCCATGACTCCTCATCCTAAGTAAATTACTTTCTTTCCACAAACAGTTCAGTTACTTCCTCCTTTCAGCCTTTCTCCATGTTGGTTCCCCCTGGTATGCCTTCTAGCTCTGCATCATTCTTCTGATTAACCCCTACACATCTTTAAATTTTCACTTCAATCTTCAAGTCCCCCAGGAATCCTCCAGTTGCTCATGTTCACATTAGGCCAGCCTTGATATATACCATGCAAAATCGCTAAATTCCCTTCCAAAAGCGAGTCAGCCTGACTATAATTCTCTTTGTTGTCTTCTTCAGTGGTTGTAATTTTTTATGGGGGGGGGAGTGTCTACAGTGTGATCAGGGTCTTGCTGCTAGATCAGCCTCCCAAGAGCTGAATTATAGGCGCATGACACCATATTGCCTTCTTAGCATGCCCAGGGGATGGGGGGTCAACATGGCAAGCCTGGGGATCGAACCCCTGGCCCCTGTGCCTGTTTGCAGATGGTTTAATCTCCTGAGATATTTGACCAACCTTAGTGGTTATGAAATTCTTGAAGTCAAGAACAGAGGCCATGTAAAAAAATACTGTGTGGTAAAATGCTCTCATGTAATATGTGTTGGCCAGTTGATTTTTTTTTTATTATTTATTTTTTATTCTTGTTTCAGAATCTTTGTTTGTTTATTCACTCATCTTTGTGGCCGGCTCACTCCGCCCCCGAGAAGGCAGGGCTGGCGCAGCATGTGGTGCCAGGGATCGAACCATGGTCCCTAAAGCCTCCCAAGCTTCCCAAGCAGGCACTTTAGACCACTGAGCCATCCCGCTGGGCCCCTGGGCAGTTGATTAAATGAAGTAATATTACATAAATATTGAAACTTTACAGGACAAATGAGTGAGTTGCACTTTTAGTGTCATCTAAGTTCAGAAAGGAGAGATAGTTCTCCTAGTTAGCATTCAATGAGCACTTACAGAATGGATTAGAAACTCATCTTGCAATCATTTATGTAATTAGTGTCAGATGTCTAGAACTCAGGCTTTCTAGATGAAGGGACTTTTATAGCTTTGTTCTAATATCCCAAAATATAAGTCAGAGAGATGCTTCAGAATTGAGATTAAACATTACTGAAGGAATGCCTTAACTGTTTGTAGAGAAAATGTTCTTTTTCTTTTGCATTTAGCATTCTCTTCTCCTAAACATCTTCTAATCATCCAGTGCTGCAGTGATTTTCTAGATGTTGCACAATGTAAAGAATTAGTATAATAAGGAATTTGTTTTCGGAGTTATAAGGTCCACAACATCACCCTTCTCTTTAAAAAATATTTCCATCCCGTGGCAAGCTATACTGTTGAAAAGCATTATCAGGAAAACCAGTGGGTGTACTCCTTCCCACATGAATTAATTATCTCTTTCATACAACAAAAATGATTATGTTTGAGAGAGAACCACTATTCTTTTCTGGGTCTTGTTTGAAGAACTTTCTGCCATTTGAATGTTAAGCAAGCCATAAAATGTGATGGTAGTGATGGTAGAAGTTACTTTCCTCCTCTATTTAGGGTAGGTTGAAAGAGAATTAAAAAGCCATGTGTCTGTTAATGTTCTATTGTGACTTTTCATTTTGGGCCACTAACAGCACATGGCCATGCACAATGAACCACCTTGCCTGGCTGAGGAGCAAGACTCCAAGTCTCATTTCATTGTCTCACTGAAAAACAAACTTAGTATGAAGAAAGAGGGGGGAGAGTGAGAACGGAGTAGTTTCTGATGGTGGCGGTGCCTCAGCAGTGGGGTGATGGTGTTCTCTTCTGGGCTTACAATACACCTCCACAGCTACTCTGAGCACAGAGCCATCATCAGTGGCAGAAATTAGCCCTACCTGTACCTTGTCTCAGCCTTGATGTGGAAACGAAGCTCTGCAGGCAGTGGCTCAAGCAGAGGCGTGGAATATCGTGCACCCAACACTGAACGAAAACAAAGACAGAACAGAAACTCCTGGCATATGATTACTGACGTTAGTACATTCTTCCCATCTCAACTTCTGCTTTAGTCCTTGTCTGAGGCTCGTGAAAACAGCTTATACTTTCTATGCTCAAAACACCATGGAATGTTTTTAGTTCACTTGGTTAAAAATGGGTTTTCTAACTTCCTCTTTGTGTTCTGCATATGTAGCACCATGACTCCTTTGAACCTTTTTCTTTATTAATTCCTCTCTCTCTTCTGCTTGATCCTATTATTGTTTATGTATTTTTTGAATCTTTACTTTTTAATGTAGAATACCATGGCTTTTAGCTTTTAATTTCATTGCAGTTACTTCTTTTTTGTATGTCTAACCTGTATTTCATGGTACTATTAGCTTTAATTCATAGGAATCTCTGTTTTTAGTGGTGAGCCTGACAATTCCTTACTTAGCATCATCTGGAAATTTCATTAATGTAGATCTTCTCCCAGATCATTAATAAAGCTACAGCTCAAACTAAGCCTGACATGCATTTCCATGGTTCCCCGCTGGTCATCTGCTTGTAGCTCATCATTTTGTCCTTTATTTTAGTGTTTTGGGTACAATTTGTCAGCTGTTTTCCAATTCCCAAGGTATTTATCATATCCAGCCATGAAAAATGAATTTTATAATTTGTGTTTCACAATCTAGTAAAGAATCTTGTGTATAATAAGCATTAGATAAATATTACTAGGGTTAAATCAGTCAGTAGGTCTATCATGAGTTCATTCATTTGTATTTGGTTCTATTCATCTGTTCCCCCCACCAAAAAAAAGTGAGATAAAGAAACAATAAAAAATCTTTTGTGTTACACATATAAAAATGTTTAGCTACTTAGTATGTCCCTTTTAAATACAGATATTCCTTATTTTAGGATGAGGGTACATCCTATAAATCGAAAGCGCACTAAGCCAAAAGTGTATTCAATATCTCTCGTCTACCAAAACTCCTAGCTTACCAACACAGTGTTCCAGGGAGTATTTTTGTTGAGCCCCCTGATCGTATGACTCACTGAGGGCTGTCTTTTGCTTGTGCTCAGTGCCATGAGACACAATCAGGAAAAACAGAAACTTAAAATTCATAGTACAGATTCCCCTGAATATTGTTAGTTGGGGTGACCAATTGACCAATATTGACAATTGGCCAATATTGGTTTCTACAATTATGAAAAACTGAAAAGCAAACCATCATAATTTGGAGACTGTCTGTACTGAAGGCCTTTTACATCCTTTTCATAGTTTAGATTCTGTCTCAACCCAGGTGTTGACATAGATAATAAAACCACATGATATAGCTAAATATTATTACATGTGGTCTGTAATACTTCATATGCTAATCAGGTTTAGCATTATAAATGTCTTTATAACCAGCCCTCATTCCTAAGGAGATTTCTTCACCTGTGAATGGAGTACAAAACTATTAAGCCCTGTGAGGATCCGTCAATGCTATGGATGACATAGAAGTTGAGAAAGCTTCCCTCTGCACTTATTCTTACCCTGGGCCCTCAATCAAAAGCACTCTATCCTTCTGCTCAAACTTGAATCTTCAGAGAGACTTGACTGGTCTCTTCTCCACATCTACTCAGTGCCTATTTCATTTGCCTCTTTCTCAATACACCTCACATCCACTCGCTGCCACTATAACTCCACCCTTCCACTATCATTTGCCCGTTGTCTCTCTGCTTCACCTCAGACCCCTGCAGTGCACAGCTTGCGGATTGGCCAGATGTAACCTGTTAACAGGGAAAACCAGATCCTATCACTGCATTGCCTTTATCTTGTATGGATTTCTAAGGGTCCATGAAATAAAATCCAAATCTCTTATCTATTTGTGATCTGGCCACTTCCTTCAAACTGCAAGCTCCATAAGGGCAGGGTACCAGCTCTGCAACTCCCACATAGCCTCAGAGATGTATGTGGCACGTTGCCTGACCCACAGGTAACAGTCACAAGCAGTCACACTCTATGAAGGGGATGCACTTCACAGTTTCTGCAAAGAGCAAAAGTAAGATTGCTTTCCCCTGGCTTGATCCCAGACTTTCTTCCTAGGTCACTGTCTTAAGGTGAGTTGTTTGAGTATATGTGGCAGTGATAAATGCTGGGACTATGAGTGTGCCTACACAGGTCCCTCCTTCCTCTTCTGGACGCTGACATTTAATAATCATTGAGTATTTAAGAATACAGCCTTTACAGATGAAAGAGGCTATTTGTTAAAGATGAGGGAACTGAAATTAAAATGGAGAACCCTTTGATGAGCATTGTATTCACAGCGTTAGAATTTCATATAGATGTAATTGCTCCCACAAAAATAGATTGAATACACGCAGCATTTTAAATGACATTTTACAGTGTTAATGCACAGTTGATCGTAAATTATGGATATTCGAAACAGGCACGTTTCCTCTCCATCAATCAGTGCTATCATGGTCATCTTTTTAATAAGATTATTTGCTAATGCGAAACTAAAATGAGCAATGCCTGGAGCAGCATTAACACCGTGTGATCAAGCGACAGCACACCCACCTTGTGATTCTCTCACCAGGGCATGGCATCTGCAGAAATTAGTCTGCCTTGCTTCACGCTCACACACCACTGCACCTTCTGCTAATGGAAGTTGTTGTGTTTTTTTTTGTTTTTTTTTTTTTTTTCAGATGAAGTCACGAGAGCCTTTTAAGTGCTAAGGTGCTAATCATTAGCAGTTAAGAAGATTCTTATAGAACCAATGTTGGCATTCTCCTCCAGAGCTGAAGGTTGCGATGCTGCAGGGCTATTCTGGATGCTGGATTTTGACATTTACACTCATTCAAATTGGGAACACAGTATATTAGGTTGAAAGAGAAAGTACAGCCATCAGCCTTTCAGTTGTGCAAAGCAGTACGTAGAGTTCTTAGCTGGGTACATCAGTCAGATGGCTCTAACATGCTCTTTATCTGCACAGGCTTTTTTAAGGAACTTATAATGGCATCTGATAGAAATCATAAACGAAAACAGCACAAAACAGCTAAGGGTAAAATTATGTTCATGACAACCTACTGGATTTTGTATGTAGGATGTGGAGGTGGGTATAGGAGGGGAATTACGCGTGTTCAGCAATGTAGAATGACATCGGCAAGTTGTCGAGGTGGAGATGGAACAGGAAGTGATCGTGTTGTCTATGCCCATGCTCCAGGGAAGCATTCAGAATAACAGAGGCGTCAGTGGATACTAATGAGGAAATTGAATGTGAAAACTTGTTCTAACATAGAAAAGATCAGAGCACAAACTGTCATGCTCTGAGAAAGAGAAGGTACAGAGAGCCAAGCTCTTCATTCCTGCCATTTAAGAAGGGGTTTTCTCCACCTTCAAACTTCCTCTGCTGTAAACAAAAGGAACTTGTGCTCCTTGCAGGCACGTGCTGTGCATTTAAAAAATAAGTAAAATTCTGTATGTGCATACCATATACATACTTTAATTGGATAAATTCATAAAGATTCATGAATAATATAAAAGCTACCTTTATCCTCCACAAAAGGAAAGCTTATAGAACCAAGGACCTTACAAAGAGAAGTGACAAAAGTGCCAAACCAAGGACAAATATAAGCACAAAACACCAATAGCAATGTCGATATTAAATGAATTTGAATCAAGGGCAAATTGAACAAAAGAATATTACTTTATGAAGAAGTAGGCTGCAGTTCCTAGTGAAGTTCTGACAGAGGAATTTCTCTTAACTGAACAACTCAGCCTCAAGATTCATTACAAAACTTAACACACATACAAAGCAAAATTGGAGACATTACTCAAATCAGTCATTAATAAATAAAATCAGCAAACACTAAGAACAGGCTTAGAAATTCTAAATATATCATAATAAACCAGGTTGGTTTCATTTATGTATGTACATATATAGCATTGGAATTATCCAGAATTTAACATAACTGTGCTTTGAAATCATCATCATCTTTTGTGTACAGTCTACGGATTTTATATATTGTTAACTTATAAATACATCCTCTTCATTCATATTTTTATCATGTTTGTATAGAGCTGAGAAAAGTCTCGTGATTATTTCCATTTCCACTGGTATTGAATTTGTCTTATTTTCAAAATTTTTAACCTTTATTTTGCTTTCTTCTCTTTGATGTGGAGACTACTTCTATTTTTCAAGTCCTCAAGAGTTATGGGCAGAATTTAACATATGGGACTGACTGTAAGTAGGACTTCAGAGCATTCACCAAAGTGGTTCTGTGCAAATTTAATTCAAAGGAAAAGCTTCAAAATGTAACTCTTTTAGAACAACAAAAATGCAGCCATGGGGAAATTTCAAAAATTTCTCTAATATAATCCCAAAACAATAAAGAAATCAAAACCTACACTATTTAGAAAAAAAATGTTATGAAAGAATCATAAATCAGAAGCTATCACACTTGTCTAAATTCATGCTTGAAGGACATCCACTCTATCGGTGAGTAATTCACTGATAGACAGCAAAAGCAACTTAAACATCTAGGACAGAAAAGAAAAATAATGAAGAAGAAGAACAAAAACAGACTTCTATAAATTTTAAAACAGAAAATTACAGAGCTAACGGAAAGCACACGCAAAATGTGTTTCCCAGTGGAGACAAGAAAGTTAGTGCTGACTAACTGCACCAAAGAGAAGATGAGAAAGCAAAATAAAGGTTAAAATATAAATATCAATTCAATGTCAGGAGAAATTGAAGTAATCATAAGACTCTTTATCAGCTCTATACAAACAATAAAAATATGGATGAAGAGGATATATTCATAAGTTGACAATATATATAATCTATAGACTGTACACAATAGATGATTTCAAAGCACAATTATGTTAAAATTCTGGATAATTTCAATGCTATTCAACTATTTAAGGATATGCAAAAAGAGAAAGATAAATACAGTATTCTAATAAAGCTACTGGTGAGTTGGGACATCCCTTTTATTCCTTTTCCAGGTACTAGGGGCTTTCAGTTTGGGATTGTCACCCACTCCCCATTTAAAACTCAGCAATGGCACCACTGTAATTTGTTTCTCTGACATCCTTTTTTCTTTTATACACTTCCTTTTCTCTCTTCCTTCCTCTGGTTATGAGGGGCATTATGAATATACTGGGCACATTCACATAACCCAGGATAACCTCCCCATTTTGAAATCTTTAAATAAATGACAGTCATTTTTTCTTTGCCATGTAAGGTAATGTAGTCACAGGATCCGTGAAATGGAACGGAGCCTCTCTGGGAGGTCGTTGTTCTGCTTCCTATTCCATGTGACTAAAGATAATACATTTGCTCACACTGTATGCAATGAGGGTCATCTGCCCTTCTCAGACATTGCTGCAGGCTGGTAAAAGCTTGATGCATAGCTATTTGGATTATTCATAAGATTAAAATTGGATATCCAGGAAATTCTCACACAGACTCACCTACATATGGTAAGATGATTGCATAGGCAAGGATAGCGACTGCAGCATTTTTGTAACATCAATGAATTCAAATCAGTAAATCATTATCAAAAGAGAACTGGTTAAAGCAGCTATGATAAACTGCACCCTTCCATAAACAGTGCTGTCCTCTTTGCATTAGGATGGAAAACATCTCCCAGATACACATCATTTTTAATTGTTTATGAGAGGTACTTTTTAGAAATGCAAGCACTTCAACGTTTCTGAAATCAGGATATGTCTTGCAAATAATGGCCTGTCATGATTTAAATGACAGAAATGTTTTCCTCTCTTTAAAGTAAAATAATAATGTGTCTTGTGATCAGTGAGAACTTTGATAAACACTATAGGTGAGTGGAGAAGTTAAGTTTAACTATAACTATGTATCTCTGCAAATAAATAAACCGATGTAAACATACATTCCCTGTTTACTAGGTCATTACTGTGATCATAAAAACACAATTTTTAATTCTTCCTTTCAAAATATCCCTTTCTTGATTTCCTTTCACGGTAAAACTCTTCAACACTATTCATGTAGACTTATTTTTAAATAGTTTCTTTTGTACTTCTTAGTCTGAAATTCATTCTCCTTCAGTTTTGTTCTAAATTCCTCTCATCTATAACCACTGATCTTGATCTTGACCAATTGTTAGTAGCACTAGTCACATTGTCATGCCTTCTGGGTTGATTTTTCTTCAGAAGAGCATCCCTTGGTTTTCTCTCCTTCCAGGTCTCTTTGCTTTTTGCTCTTTACCTCCTTCACTGACAAATGTTGGTAGATTTGCAGGCTTTCACTCCAGACTCTCTCCTGTCTCTTCACATCACCTGTGTGTGCAGTGGTGCTACTGGAGGAGATGGAAGTGGCAGTAGTGGTTGTGGTAGTGGTGGTGGTGATGACCATGACCGTGGTGGTGGTGTGGGAATCACTTCCAACCTCAGTTTCCAGTGTCACCTATTCGCTTTTGATGATAAAATTTTTATCTCTGCTCAGATCTGCTTCCTGATTTCATTTTAGTAGACCTAGCTTCATGTTTAGCATTTCCAACTGGGTCTTTGTGTGCATGACAAGCTCAGGATATCTCACACCTACACCACTTATCTACTCTTCGATCATTGTTTTCAACTCAAATAGTGACACCTCCATCCTTTTGACTGTTCCACCTGAAATCTGTGGACTCCTGACTTCCTGTCATGGCCCCCATCCAAGCCACTGCCCATGCTCTTTGACTCTGCCTTCTATGTATATTCAGAAGCTGACTGATTCTCACCATCTGCTGCCATCCCAGTCCAAGATCCCCATCATCATCTTTGAGTGGCTTTCCTTGCTCATCTTAGTGGTCTCCCATTTCTGCGCTCCATCGACCATTCTCAACAGAAACCCAGAGTACCTTGCCAGAATGAAAGTCATATCCTATCACTCCCCACTTACACCCTCCCATCCATCCTTAAAATCCCCTCCTGACTGGGTCCACTGCAGACCTTGATATCCTTTTCATCTCTTTGCTTCCAAACTCACTCTCTCCTGGATATTATTCCAAAGCCATGAAATCCACATCCATCCTTCTGATCTACCCAAATGTTACTTTGTCTGGATGTATATTTATCTGATCATCCCTCTCTACTGTCATCCCCTATTTGACTTTTCTCCACAGCAATAATAACCTCCTAATAAAGTACAAAAGCAGTATATTTGTCTGATTTGTAGCCTATCTCCCCACACTAGACTGTACATTCCTTGGAGGCATGAAATAATGTTTATTTTATGAACTAATTTTCACCATTTTCCATACTCAGCATATGTGAAGATGTGCCAAATCACTTTAGAAGGATTATTTGTTCCTTACATGTGTGGGGGTAGTTCTGCAAGTAATCACAAGGGAATGACAGGTGTTCTTCTTTGAAGGAGGTGGATTTCTGGGAGAAAGAAAAGAAGAAAAGTTTACTATTCATTTCACATGATTTTCATCCTTGAATTTTATAGTGTTACATATTGGAAAGACCAGTTCACTTAGTGTTTATGTGTTCACTGAGGGATCTAATGTGAAGTGCACCCCGAGGTGAAGTAACAGTTTGGAACTGAAAAAGTGAAGCATTTTGTGACCATTTGGGGTGACTAATCTGCTTCTTCTCTGCCTGTGTCTTCTCCAGTTCTCTGTTAATTTTATGGAAGCCAGTAAGGAGCAGTGTCCGTGATAGCCAGTGCTCTCCATCAGAAGTTCATTCTTTGTGATTCCATTGTCCACCTGTTTAAGAGAATTTGTGGAAAATAGTGTCCAAGAAGGGAGAGTTCCTGAGAGCAAACTCAAACTGGCTGTGGGGCCAAGGAAGAGATTTCACTTTCTACAATAAGGGGGATGCAGAGGTTCGCCTCACTGTGTGGACCAACTCAGCCCCTGGCAGAAGGCAGAGCCAGCACTTGCTGAAACAAGCACATGAGACCAGCCAACATGCAGTGGTGGGAGGTTCGATGTAGCAGTTAGGATGTTGCTAAGCAAAGGTGCTTGTTAGCGTTAAGCATTTTCCCTTCTGCTGAAATAAATATACAAGCAGAAACAACCCATGCTTTATTATTTTCAAAAGTAACTTTCTGTCTGGAGAATAATTTGCTGCCAACAGAAATGTCTTCTTTTAGAGAAGTGTATAATTGGCTGCCATCTGACATTATGTGACATTATTAAAGTATTGAAATTCTCTTAATGTGTATCCTTTTTATTCTTGCTGATGAATACTTTCACCACCCTTAAGATTTCCTTGCTGTCTTACCTAATTTAAATTATTTTGAGGGTGTCTCAACTAGAAATGATATTGAAAATATCAGGTGCTTGCTACAATCATATAGCACTGAATGAGTTAAACTAATGTAAAGATACAGTGTAGCCATGCATGTTATTTTGATTAATTTTCATTTTGCTTACTGCACCATCTAGACATTGTCAACTAACACTAGAACTACCAGTTCAGAGCACGTTAGTTTGCAGTATATCTTTCCATTCTAGTGCAACTGCCTAATCTCATAATTGCTAATATTATTGACCTTCCATTTTGTACAAAGTTGCAAGGACAAACTATTCTAACATGATCATACTTCTCTGTCATTGGACAGATAGTTGTTGTTAAGAATAAAAATTTTCAGGTTTTCCTGAAGACCTACCAGGTTTGCCTGTGACTCTGATAGCAAATAAAGCTTGAGAACTGCTTAGTTCTCAAAAGGGATAAGGAGATAATTCATTCTTTTCCTTGAAATGTACAATGTAGTTAATGAAGGTAAAGCCCTTGCCAGTAAAACAATCTGATTGATTTAATAAGCAATTTTTTAAATCATGAGAAATACTAGCAAAGATCTAGTCATTGGATGGATGGATGGATGGATGGATGGATGGATGGGTGGGTGGATGGATGGATATATGGGGGGATGAGTGGGTGAGTGCCTAGATGGATGGATGGATACATGGGGAGACATATGGGTGGGGGGTGGATGGATGGATGGATGGATATACGGGTGGGTGGATGGATGCATGCATGCATGCATGGATATATGGATGGATGGATAAATGGATGGATGGGTGGATGGATATATGGGGGGATGAGTGGGTGAGTGCCTAGATGGATGGACAGATGGATGGATACATGGGGGGACATATGGTTGGGTGGGTGGGCGGATGGATGGAGGGGATGGATGGATATAAGGGTTGGTGGATGGATGAATGCATGGATATATGGATGGATGCATGGATGTATGGATGGATGCACGGATGCATGGACGGATCGATTTAGCACTGACTATATATGGAAATAGGATGGCCATGTTTGCCCCACCACCATCACCACTGTTTTGTCTTTGAGATTCTTTGGTTTCACAAGATCAACAAAATGCCCGATGTCTCTGTAAGGAAAACTGAGCTTTGTCACCTTGGAGACCATATCAGAATCCTCTCTAAAAAGCATATGCAGTCAGCAGTCCTGAGGGTGGTTAAAATGCACAAAATATTAATTTATTTCAGTAAATCTTAGTTAGTATTAGTGGCTTTTAAAATATTAAATAATATAGAGTATATCACATGCAGACTAGTGGCAGGGGCACCAGAGTAAGACTGAAATGTAAGAAAGAAAAACACAGATAAAAGCAGAATAAATAGAAACTGTAAACTAAGATTAGAAATACTTCCAAATACAACAGTTTCTCAGCAGGTATGAGAGTGTCAAACATCAGTCTGAATACAGAGATATTCCTGTGAAGGAAATAAAGTGAAACTTCAGCTATGTTTTGTTTACAAGTGACACATAAAATGGCATACCAAAAACATAAAGATGCAGAAAGATTGAAAGTGGAAGAATGAAAATAAAAGATATGGTAGGCAATGTTAACAATAAACGTGTTTATGGTTGAGGTCACACTAGTCAGGCCATTCTGTTACCTGTGGCTGTAAGATTTCCAAATGAATGAACATCTTAAAGGTGCAATAGCATATAAATAACACTGTGATTTCAGGTGTGTGGTATTTCAGTTGAATATTCAAGCATTTTCAGTTCTGAGCTCATTTCTCCCTTAAAAATGTCAATTCTAAGTTCACTTTCATAGAATCGTATTTTATGGTTAGAGAACTTAATTTTATTTTGTTATTAAAATCTTATAAAAACAAGTTTCAGTAGGCAGATAGATAGATAGATAGATAGATAGATAGATAGATAGATAGATAGATATAGATAAGATAGTTATATAGATATATATAGAGAGATATATATACATATGTATGCATTTTTGCTTATAGCTCAGGAACTTTAATATCAAGATGCTGCAATCTAATTCAGTAAAATTTTATACAAGGAAATGCTGAGCATCAGCAGTGTTCTTTCAAAAGCCAGTTCAAAGGCCAAGATGAAGGGGGAGACTCTTCTTTGAAAATTGGTATTATCTACTCTACATTTCCTCTTTGTCCTCTGAGGTCTGATTTTTGAAAACTTGCACTGTACTTCTACACATGGCCATAATAATGACTATGAGCTCTGCAAGGCATACTTCAGTCCCTTCGGAGCTCAACATCAACTGAGAATGATAAAGTCCAATTTTACTTATACCAAAGGAGGTGGTGAACTTCCTTATGGCCCAGCCGGCAATGAATTTCTACTGTCTCAAGACATCCTTTGTGCTGGGGTACTCATCAACAGTTTCTCAAAGGCAGTCATATAAGGTGGAAACGTGAGCTTGGGAAAGTTTGAGATATTCAAACCATGTGTTATGAAAGTTAACAAAAGTCACAAGGAAATCCTGTTACTAACTTACTCTGGCCTCATCCTCAGTCCCTGCACCAAGCACTGGTATTGGAAAGGAAAGTGCCTAAGATGACTCCACTTTCTGGAGAGGATGGAGCCATTAAGTACCCCCTCTCCTGCTCTTACAGGAGCTCTGCATACTGTGAGTAAAATCCCATTATGAACAGCTGATCTTCCTATTATTTTTTGAAGTCAGGAAATAGGGGCATATTTCTCTGTAGAGTTTTGCTGCAGCTCTTAGTCCTTTTGCTCCACGAAATAAAGCCCAAACACTGAGCGTGCTCTTTTCTTTGCTCATTGGATAATGAGGAGGCTGCGAATCAAGTTGCATGAGAGCTCTCTGTTGTAATATGCATGTGGGGAAGGGCCTAATTTTTGAAGATATATCAGTCCAGTGCCTAAAGAGGTGTATCACAGGAAATGTTTTATACCTTACAACTCTTTTGCCTTTCTGTGATTTATTGGAGCAACGTAGTATAAATCATGCTCTTTGATTCTCTCTTCTCTTTCTGAAATAAGTGACTTGTTCTGTAGCACCTTTCTTGTTTTTTCTTTTTCATATTTTTAAAAATTTCCACAAGAAATCTTGTTTTAATCTGCTTTGATCCTACACATACCACTTTCTCTGTTAATTCTCATTTAAAGACTACTTGTGTAAGACACGTACCATCTAAGAAATGCAAAAAGTAAAACATTTGCAGTCTCTCCGAAGATACATATATTTTAAAATATACATTAAGTGATTTCTTGGAACCTGGGTACCAATGATATTTTATCTTATTTGGATTTTTTGCTTTTTCCATAAAGAGTGCAATTTTCTCTGTGTTTAGAAAATAAGAATTCAAATTACAAGTCAAGGTGTAATCAATGTTTATTTTTAAAGCCAAACTTCTACAAAACCATAAAGAGAGTAATCATATTTTTTACAACACCACAGGTAAACAACATGCATATTTAGAAACCAGACTATTTTAAAATCAACACCAGGGTAAATCAATAACTCCCACATGGAGGGAAAAGATAATTTTCCACTCTGGATATCAAACAAAACTAACATGATATTAATGGCTGAGTGAACAGGCTTCCCATTGCACTTTCATGAGGGGGAGGTTAAGGATTGGCAGCTGCTTGTATAAATCAAGTCTGCTAAGAACCAAATGAGTAAGTGTTTGACATTTTCAGTTGGAAAGGAGCAGCTTGTCTTCAGTTCTGAAAAACCCTCTCCTTGTGATAATCCTTTTTTCTCCTCTTTTGTTGAACCAGATTTTTAATATCAACTTAGCATAAGTAAATGCATTGCAGTCCAGAGGGCAGAAGCTTCTGAGGTGGCAAGATAGCCAAGATGGAAGGGGGACACAGGACCACATTTGCCCACTGGAACCAAGGGTGCCGCTGGTGTGTTTGCCAGTATATTCCATCTCAGATCTTTCTCCTAACTTGTGCTATATTCCACAGTTCTTAAATCCAAAGATACAGGGAGAACATGATGACATACAAATCAGATTATTTTCTGGTGTTCATCAACTTCACAGACTAATTTAGGATCTTACTGATATAACGTCTAACAGAAAAATTACTTGTCAAACAACTGTTAGTATTATTTTTGAAAGCCTACTAAGAGCTTTCAGAAACTTGTGGGGTTTATATTCACGAGAAGATATTTTGCTTCATAGCCACAAAAGATAACAGAGGTTCTCAGTTCTATATTCTATAAGCCTACCCTTAGCTGCTAGCCACAACAATCTATATATTCTATAAGCCTACGCTTAGCTGCTAGCCACAACAATCTACCTGACGTGTTTGCATTTGAGAAAAGGAGCAAAATTTAAGAATATATTTTCTAATGTATGTTCTGCTTAGACAACACAGCTTCACTTTTGCTAATCTATCTACAACCTGAAATTATTTCCCAACCTAGAAAGAAGAAAGTAAGAGGAAGTCAAAAGGCAAAAAGAAAACAAATAAGATACAAAACAATAGTGATGAAATGTGCAGGGACTTAAGACAGTGTCCAAGTCATTGTAAAAGTGATGCCCATGTGTCTCATGTAAAATGCACTATTTTCTGTCAATTTAGGAGACATGAGTCAAATTATCAGAAATCACACGTCAGAGCATAACTTGGGATGCTTATTTTTTGTTTGGGCACTCACTATGACACAGGCAACCTTGGAGCACCAGTGCTCTCAGTATAACCAGCTGGCAGGGAGGACATGGGCCACTCCACAATTTCCAACTGAGTCAACCCCAGCTGACACATTTTTGATACCTCAGAACTCACTTCAGGGCAGTAAAGTTGACAATTTTCTCTCTTGAGGTATTGGATGTCGTTTGTTATGCAATGCTGTTATTTTCTGCTTTGACTCTAATTTCTATATAGCTATTGGCCATGATGGCCAAACAACTTCCTCTTGAACTCTACTATGTTTGGGGTCTCAGCTGTTCCCCAAAAGTCCATGTGGTTAAGACTTGATCTTCAGTCTCTGGTGGGTGCTATTGGGAGGCTGTGGAAAACTTAAAGAATGGGTTCTGGTTGAAGGAAGTCAGGTCTACTCTTCCTTTTTAATTCCTGGCATCCAAGAGTTAAGCAGAGATCCTTTGTCATACCCTCCTACCATGACATAGTGTATTGCTACAGGCCCAAAGAAATGGGGCAAATATACATGGATTGAAACTGATCCAAAGTAAATCCTTCCTTTTTGAGGTGTTTATTTTTAGAAATTTTGTCACTGTGATAGAAAACCGAAGAATGCAAATCATTGCTGATTGCCTTGGATGCTGGCACTGGCTAGCACCAGAGTCTCTGTACTCTACTGGGGCTGCAGAAAGATGAAGCCCAGTACACGCACTGGAGCAGGAGCTTCAGATTAAGTCAGTCTTCCTTGCAAAGCATGTATTGTTTAAAAAATAAATTAGCAGAGAATCAATTCCCCATGAATACTGAGAGTAGGCCAAAGACATGTGCTAAACACCCTGAGGGTACGAAAGCCCCACTTCAAAATTATCCATCATCACTCTCACTTTAAAGAGGGCACTTAGTTTGGAAAGACTAAGGGAAAGAGAAGAGACTAACCCAAGTATACTATATAATCACGTACCTCATCTTTTTTCCATAAAAGTTGTACATAATTGTGGGGTACCATGTGATGTTTCAACATATGTACGTATTGTGTAATGTTTAACACTATCTGGGAAGCTTATCTGTCTACTCAAACACTTATTATTTTTGAGGTGAAAACATCTTGTTGAAAAGCAGTGCATTCTTGGGGGATAGCTGGTCGCTTCTCTGCGTAATGGATCACCAGGATTTCTTTCTCTTACGTAATTAGTACTTATACCTTCTGACTGAATTTTCCACATCTCTTCCTCCCCTCTGCCCTCTTAAGCCTTTGGTAAATAATATTCTGCATTTAGCAACCAAGGAATTAAGTTTCTTAGATTCTATATGAGTGATATAATGTTTCTCTTCTTAATAAATTTTAATTTTTTATATAATTGAAATCTTGTGTGGAGCAACTGAAGACACAAAAAGAGTGAGTAGTGTGTCTAGTGTCAAAAACACCAGATGTGGTACAGCTGGATTAAAAACTTTTTTAATACTGCAATTTAAATTTTACCTAAGACTCCTTTTATCAAGAACCTAAAGTATACAATGTATACCTTTCTATCTCTCCCAATTGGATACCTGGGTTAAAAATAATGTTAGTAAATGAAAAAAAAAAAAAAAAAAAAAAAAAAAAAAAAAAAAAAAAAAAAAAAAAAAAAAAAAAAAAAAAAACATTTAGAATATAAAGGGTAGAAATGGTATGGAATGGACTGGTTTAAACTACTTTCAGTGATTGGGTAGAATAAATCTGAATTTATTATTTCACATTTCTACATGAAGTTAGGTTTCCATCTTTTTTGCATCTCCAGAACATAATTTTGACTTCTATCTGGATGTCATGTGAAATCATGAAGCATCACTTATATTCCTTGTTCAAAAATATAAATAAGAGCCAGTGAGACAGCTAAGCAGACTAAAGTCCTGCTTAGGCAAGCTTAGGTGTGCACAGGGACCACAGTTCAATCCCTGTCACCACATGCTGCACCAGCCCCACCCTCAGAGCATGCTGAGCTTACCAGAGTCTGAGTGTAGTGGTGCATGCCTGTAATCCCAGCGCTGGGGAGGCTGAAAGCAGGAAAATCACTATGCATCCAAGCTGTATAGTATGACCCTGCAGCAATATATAGATAGATAGATAGATAGATAGATAGATAGATAGATAGATAGATAGATAGTCACATAGTCACATTAAGACTAAAAATTTGACATATGAACACTTGCTGTACAATTAAATGTTACTTTGAAAATTCCAATTTTAGGTAAAAAAATCCCTTGAAAATTGAATGTAGTTGATGGTATAGTGCTTGATTTGTAAGGTGATTTTAGAAACATATTTATATAGGAAACTATATCAATATTTCCATTTGATCTGACCTCATTGATAAAAAGTAAGCAGCTAGTAAACATCACCGAAGGCTTCAAGGTTCGCATGTCATTGATTCTTGCCATGGGACTAATAGATGTTTTTAGTTTGGTGTCATTTGTTTGTCACAGAATTATAATAATATTTTTCAAAACGCTTTGCTTTGACTTCCATTATACTATGAGACTGCTTTTTTTTTTTTTTTTTTTCCCAACCTCCCCGCCATCTGCTGTGATTCTACACTGGAAAATCTCCCTGCTATTCCATCCAGAAGGGCTGAGTGCGATCAATATGGCAGCAGCAGATTGCTGGCACATTCCAGCTTTTAAGTGGGATGTTGTTATGATTAGCAGTAGCCCAGCTCTCTACCTCTCCGCTATCCCAGTGCCATCGCTGAACATTTCAGTTGCTCCTAGGATTCAATTAGCCCTGTGTGCTTCCCAAACTGCAACATGCAGCTGAAAACAATGAGAGCTAAAAAGATGAATAGTGTGTAGCTTTGGCGGGAATGGAATTACATGATTTTTCTTTTTTTTTTTTTTTTTTTTTTTTTTTTTTTTTTTTTTTTTTTTTTTTGGTTTCTTGTGGGTTAAAAACTAACCAATATACGTTGCTTTGTGCTTTAAAATAAGTGTGGTGAATGTCATTACAAGATCTACTTCATGTTCCTTATTCATAGCAGATATTACATGAAACACTAAGGGTTTTTTTTTCAATATTGCCACCCCAAATATGAACCGTTTAATAACATTTTTTCAAATTTTTTATTAGTACACTTTACAGTATATTAAATGTATTAGTACATTTTACTAGGACATTCCTCGTGGGCAATTGGTGCATGTACATAACGCATCTTAGTTCTTTTTTCACTTCCTTTCCCTCTTCTTCTTCCTTTTCTCTCTCAGTCCCCCTCCTACTTGCAAAAAATAAATTTCCTTATTTTCTGTTGTTTACTTACTTTTTTTTTCCTTTGGTATGAGGGACTGAAATGAGGCCTTTGTGCTCACTAAGTAGGTGCTGTACTGCTAAGCTATAGTGTCTGTTTTTGGTTTTGTTTCATTAATATTTTAGGTATGCCATGTAAAAGAATCTATGAAACATTCAATCTCATGTGTTTGACTTATTTCACATAACACTGGCGCCTCAAGGTACATTTTCCTACAAATAGCTCATTTATTCTTTATAGCAGAGTAGTACTCCATTAGGTATAATACATTTTCTTTATCGATTCATCTGTTGATGGGCATATAGGCCATTTTCCAGGTTTCATCTATTATGAATTGGACTGCTATAAACATGGGTGTGCCTGTATTATTTTGTGCTTCATCCTTAACTCACTTGGAAGATACATAGAAGGGGAATAGCTGCATTGAATGGAATGTGTACTTTTTATTTTTTTGAGAAATTTCTATAGTGATTTCTAGAGTGGTTATACCAGCTCAAATCCCCTTCTTCAATGTACAAAATTATTTTTTCTCTGCAGCCCTGACAGAATTTTTTATTATTTGATTTCATGTAGATAGCCATTCTCTTCAGAATAAGATAAAATAACAATATTATTTTAATTTGTATTCCTCTAAGGGGTAAACATGTTGTACCTTTTTCCATGCATTTATTGGCCATTTTGCTCTTTTTTAGAACTGTTTCTTTCACTTACCAGCTTTTGCTTAGAGGTGTCTAATTTTGGGGGATCGTCATATATTCTAGATATTATCCCTCAGTCTGAAGAGGAGCTGGCATTTTTTTCCTATCCCATAAGTTGTCTCTTCACACTACTGGTTATTTGCTATGTATGTAGAGGCTATTATTTTGAATATCTCATTTTTTCATTCTTGATTTCATTTCTTATGCAACTGGGTTCTGTTCAGAAAGTCTTTGTCTACTGCTATGTCTTCAAGAATTTTGCCTACTTTATCTTTTAACATATTGTTTCTACTTTACATTTAAATTATTCATCCATTTTTTAAGTTTCATACAAGATAGTCTATATATTCCTAGAAAATCTTTTAATATTTTATAACTAACGTTATCTATATGGTTTATATGATTTTAATAACTTTATAGCTAATAAATTGTATAGCTAATTATATTATGAAATCACTGCTGTTGGTTTTACTCAGTTCACTTACTATTAAATATGTGTGCCTCTGTATTATAGTCAATGAAGACTGGGTTTTTAAGAGATAGCATTTCCCAGTGGAATGGCACACCTGATAGTGAGCAGGGTCAGATGTTCACCATGAGCATGAATGCCTGAAGATACGGGAACAGGTCAAGATTCAAAGCAAGTGAAGACAGTATGATCAAACATCACTGATGCTAGGGCTTTGGCAGTCTTTGAGACATGAGGTAGATTTTAGAAAAATAGATACAAGAGGTCTTTTACTAGTGATTTCAGCAACTTTAACAACCATGAAAATTAAGTTGGATGGTTCCTGTGAGAATCAGAAGAGAATCTCAGGTCACATGGGATGTAAAGCATTTTTCCTTGGTCAGCCTCTGATGTTAATTTGTCTCTTTCACTCTTGCATTTACTTTTTCCTTGAATACTGGAAATTAGTTCTCTCTGTGAGGCATGAATGACTCCAGACTTCCAACTTCATTGATTAGTAAGGTCTAGAGATAATCCCGTTGGCCAATGCCAACACTCAATTCCCAGGACAAGATCCTCAGAAACTTAGCTTGGGTCCTGAATCCTGCAGGCCCCCAAGTGCTGTGGTGAAGGTATGAGGATCTCACGCCTCCTTGGCTAGGACTAAGCCAGGCTTGTGTGAACCCCGTGGGTGGGCTGTTAAGAAAAGGGGGTAACGGGAGAAAAACTAGGTTGACCCTTGGAGATGAAGACTGCAAGGAAAGACTCTAGCTAATACAGAGAAACCTCTATCCCTGCTTAAGTGGCTGATCGATGTTGATCTTACATCAGCTCTACATAAGTAGGCTAATCAGCCTAACTTACTGAGTTAGTTATATTTAGCAACTTTAAGCTAAACTCATTTGCTAAATCTCAAATTCACTCACTGTAAACCTTCCTTGTATGGAAGCATTTCAAATCTTCTGCAATCAATTTTAATAGTATATATTGTAAAACGTGAAACTTCTCTCCTGCACATTTTAAAACAATCTTACATAAATTTGTATATATTAATTTCTTACAATTTTTTCAAATTATTTTTGTCTCTCTAGTAATACTGCTTTTCCAATGTTTGTGTTATCGTTTTTTTATTAGATTTGTTTATTATATCTTATAATGTTTCTTGGTTCTATTTTCTTCTCATTTTCGATGTCTGTTTTTATCTTTCATAAATTTACTTCTCTTTCTCTTTTTTTCCCCCTTGGTACCAAGGATCAAATACAGAACCTTGTGCTTGCCAGCCAGGCAGTTATGCTGCCAAGCTATATTGCCAGCTGTGCTCTTTATTGTTGCTTATCATTTTATATGTAATATCTCTAGCTATCATCATCTAAAATTAATAAACAAGTGGGTTTATGAATTACACTAATCATTGGGCTTAATAATAAACCACAGTTACAATTATTTGTTCTGAGTATGTTATTCTGTAATTAAATTGAAGAAATGATATTAAATTGATATTGCTTTGAATAAAGAAATTTTAATAACTACAACAATCTCCCCCATGTGTGCTTTGCCAAAAATAAATACCATTACTTCACAGGAGATAAGTAAAGTAGCAAAACCTTCCCAAACTCTGCATTTACATATTTAAATTATGCTAGCACTGTGGAAGGAACCTGGAGCAGTTATCACAGTGTGATAATTACTGCCATTTTTTCAATATGCTGCCCAGTTCTGCACAAGGGTGGAGGACACCACCAATTAGAAGAAATGAAATAGTCTACTGCCTCATCCTCCAGTGACACAGACTGGGCGCTGGGACCTTGGTCCTGTCCCAGACCTCCCCTTCTGAGTGGGTGGCTTAGACCAGCCATAGGCATCATTAATATATTTTTCTGTTTTTAACAACAACAATAAGCCACTTGCCATATTCCACCCAATAATTCTTTCATTTAACAAGAGTGATGTTAATGAGATAATTGTTGAAAGTGGTTCTTACGCCCTATGCCCTCCCCAAGAATAGTCTTCACAAAACTTCACAAATACTCCACAGTCCTTAGACTATACATCTCAACCCTATGCTCTCTACTGAGAGGATTTACCCCACAAATGGCCAAGAAAGAACACCAGCCAAGGATACAGCTTTGACATTCCTGCTGTGAAACATTATTAGCTCCTCTTTACAACTCTGTTAACTGAAATTGAAATGTGAGTGAAGATTTGAAAACTTAATCCCTTGGAAAATAACTGTCAATAGCTCTTTTCTTTCAAAATGAAAAGAAAAAAAGATTAATTTTTTTTCCACTTAAAAAAAGTATAGGATCATTGAAAACTTTTGAAGCAATATAGGGAAAAATGTAAACTGAAATTTCTTGTTTTCTTCCACAGTGAGAACCATAATCTAACCAATACCCTTTTCTGACATCTATGTGTAGTTTACTTATTTGTGTGTAGGCATTAAGGGAATCATGTAAACAATATTTCCCCATCATAGATTGCAAATGTTTTCTTAGATTTTAAAATAATATTGAAAATAAAATACATGTGAGCTAGGTGTGGTGGTGAATGTCTATACTCCCAACACTCAGGAAGCAGAAGCAGGAGGATCCCTGGGAGTTCAAGGCCAGTCTTATCTTCAAAATTCCTTCATGGCCAGCCTGAATGAATAATGAGATCCTGATTCCAAAAGACAACAAATAAATACATAAATACATAAATATAACATACCACACATGTGGATACCCACATTGGGCTTGAATATGACCCCTCCTCTGAACACATATCCACTTGGATTCTGTGGCTATGATCTTATTTGGAAATTGTCTTTTCACACCTCATTAACTTGAAAGCATCAAAAAGAAGTCATCGTGGACTATCTGCATGGGGCAAAAATTCAATTTTGTTTGTGTCTGTGGGAGGAGAGACTGGGGCAGAGTTAGGAGCATGATACTCACAAGCCCAGGAGTGCGACTGGTCTGGCCACCAAAGCTGATGATGCTGGAGAAGGAATCCCGCACAGCACCTCTAGGGGTGCACAGAACCAATCCCATTTATTGTAGACTTTTCCAGAACTGTGAGATAACAAATTTCCATTTCTTAAGCTATAAAATTAATGATCACTTGTTATGGTAGCTCTACATCTATGCATATGTGACAACTGACATAAATGGATACATTTTTTTAAGTGGAGCCTGAGTTCTTTATTAAAGAAGTCCTTCAACTGATCATAGCTAATTCAGCTGACCTTCTTTGAACCTCATTTGTTCTGATATTGCTAACTGTCCCAAAGAATGTCCTGGAAGAGCCCTCTCTTCCTCTGAAGACCTGCACTGACATCTCTGTCACACATCAATTCTCCGACCTCTCTCTTCCTGGTCATTGTTTTCTGTGTATACCATAATCACATCGCTTTTTTTTTTTTTTTTTTTTTTTTTTTTTTTTTTTTTTTTTTTTTTTTTTTTTTTTTTTTTTTTTTTTTTTTTTTTTTTTTTTTTTTTTTTTTTTTTTTTTTTTTTTTTGGTAGGACCAGGGATTGAACTCAGGACTTTGTGCTTGCTAGACAAGCACTTACTCTACTGAGCTATCTCCTCAGCCCCATGTTGTACTATTTTAGTTGGTGGAACCTGAAATAGACCTTGCTGTTAAAGTCCTCAAACCTATTAATCTTTTACAGTAGTCTTGGCTGTATTTTAGAATCTTCTGGGAAAGTTTCTTGGAAACCTAAAACAAATGCCTCAAAAGATATTTGATCCATAGGCACATTTGGAGAGTATTGTATTTTTTTATTGGAGAGTATTGTATTTTTGCTGGATTTTCCTACCTCTGAGTACTGTATCTTCCTTAACACCTGATAATTTTAATATCATTCAATAAAGGTATAAATAATAAGCTTTTACATTTTTGTTAATTACTTAGATATTACATATTTCTATTGCTTTCTTGTTTTCTCTTAAGATATAATTTCTCCAATGTTGTTGATGATATATATATATATATATATATATATATATATATATATATAATGCATTTACCTTATTTATGATTAAATTACTAAAATCTATTATTAAAGCTAATAAGATTTCTATCAGTACTTTTAGGTTTTCTGTGTAACTATGTATGTTCATTGTGGAAAATTCTGTTTTTTCTATCCTACTCTTCATATTTCATATTTCATTTTCTGTGTCTTGGGACTTCAATAGGCAGTTAATCGACATACAGCTCCTGATCTTGACTTTAAAAAACACTGATTTTTTTCATTTTACTTTTGAGACTGCATGGGTCTAGACTTTTGGCATGTCCTTTTATTGAGCTCAGAACATTTCCTAACATGGTTTATTATGAATAAATCAATTTGAACAATAGTTTTTCTACATTTAGACAATCTATGATTTTTTTCTATACTAATGTGGTGAATAATATTTAAAGACTTTTGCTGTCAAATCACTTTGTAGTCTTGAGACAGGCTCAGCTTATTGACATGTAATGTTACATGGCCACCCGTTTAAAAACATTTCTAGGTTGGTACTCTGTTGAGAATATTGTGAGTTCTGGAGGATCTCGTAAGGCAATTATCCTTCCTTTCAAAAGCATTGTGTATGTGACCTGCCAAGAGTATAAGTCTCCGTAGACTGAGCTGAGACCATAATCATTTCTGTCCCACCTTTTGCATAAAAAATATCCTCATTTTACCCCCATACTTAAAACAAAGTTCAATGAAAAGAACTGTAGAGTGGTAACTTTTAAATCTAAGCACATTAAAAATACTATTTTATCTTCTGTTTACAATGTTTATAATAAAACTAGTAACTCCAGTGTGTGGTGTAGGTATAATTATTTTACCTTTTGGAAGACTTGTATACTTTTCTTATAAAAAATCATCTCCTCTTAGGGCCAGCCAAATAGATTGGTGGATTAAAGTTCCTGCAAACTGGCACAGGGGCCATGGGTTCAATCCCCCAGGCTTCTGTGCTAGCACTGCCCCTATGGCGCTCTGAGACGGCAATTGAGACTGGGTGTAGCGCTTCATGCTTGTAATTTCAGCTCTTGGGAGGCTGTAAATAGGCAGGCAGATCACTGAGTCCAATCTCACAGTGAGACACTGAACACCCTGTTGGCCTTTCCCTAAAATAAAACAATAAAATAAAATCATCTCCTCTTAGATCTTTAATTTTCACTGAACTATATCTAATTATGGACTTCTTTGTATCCACTCTCTCACTATATAATGTCAACAATGCATCATACCAGGGCGGGCTGGGATGGGGACTGAGACTGGGCATGGTGGCATACACCTGTAATCCCAGCAGTTGGGAGGCTGAAAAAAGGTGGATCACTATGAGTCAGCTCTGTGTACTGAGACCCTGTAGACCTTGTACTAAGTGCATAAAAAAGAACACAACTTTCTAAGAAAATAACCTTACCTTAAAATATCATATCATATCTCAGACATGTAACTTGCATACATATAATATTCTGAAATATGTAATCTCCAAATCAAGGCCTGTCATTTGTTTATCTGCATCAGTGTTTCTCAAGTTGACACATTCCTTTCTGCTTTTTAGTATTTCTTAAGATTGTGTTTGTATCAGAGTTGTCAAATATTTAGCAATGAGATTGTTGCTTTGAAATTTTTCCTCGTTTCTCCAAGATTTGCGTTGATAATTCTTCTTACCATTTCTAATACTGATAATTTGTGTCTTTTATAGCTGATTTTAAAGCAGCTTATAATTTTAAAAAAATCATTTTTCAAATAACAAAATTTTAGTTGATCTAGTTAAATCTTTCTGCTCTTTATTCTTTCCTTTCCTTTTGGTTTCCTTTGTTTTTCTGCGTCTTCGCTCTTCAGGTTAAAGTTTGTATCATTTAAGATATACACCTTCCTTTGAAAATCTCTTGAATAGTATACTTTATACTTGATTTATATCAATAAGTTCCTGATATTATTTGTAGCTTTTAAAGATATCTTTCTGTCATTGACCTCTCATTCTTTTTCATGACCACATATTCTGGGAAACTTTAATCTTTTCTAATTCATTGAGTTTTACTGTGTGGTTCAACATGTCATCATCAAATGTGAACTTACTTACCATTTTTTTTCTTTTTCTTTTTTCTTTCTTTTTTTCTTTTTTTCTTTTTTTTTTTTTTTTTTTTTTTTTTTTTTTTTTTTTTTTTTTTTTTTTTTTTTTTTTTTTTTTTTTTTTTTTTTTTTTTTTTTTTTTTTTTTTTTTTTTTTTTTTTTTTTTTTTTTTTTTTTTTTTTTTTTTTTTTTTTTTTTTTTTTTTTTTTTTTTTTTTTTTAACCAGGGATCAAACACAGGACCTTGTGCTTTGCAGGCTGGCCCTTATGCCACTGAGCTATCTCCCTGGCTGAACTTGCCCTTTTGCACTCTGAAAAAAAAGCATGCTTTCTTTTGTTCTTGGACACAATTTGTGATAATCATTTGGTTTATACTCTATCTGTGTCTCTGTAGTGTATAGTTCTATTAATTATGAAGACAGGGGTGTTATAGATATGCTTAATTTTCCCCTTAGATTTCTCCATTTTATCTTCCTATATGTTGAATCTATGCTATTAAATGCATGCACATTTTATTATCTTCCTAATGAATCAAATGTTTTAAGTTATAAAATGCCCTGCTTCCAGTCTTGTATTGAATATATATTTTGTCTAATTTTAATGCAAGCACTTACTTTTTCTTCATGCCATGTTTTACAAGATAATCTTTTTTGCATTCAATCCACCTAAATTGTGTTTCTTATAGCCAATAGGTAGTTGGATTTTATCCTTTCCTCCACGCAGAGAAATCTCTGCCTTTTATTTGTAGCATACAGTCTACTTAATTTTAATTTTAACTAAACATTATTGTAGTTGGGTCTTAGTGAACTACTTAGCTCTTCTTGTACTTATTTGTCTCAGCACATTTTTGTTTTTCCTTTCTCACCTGGTAAGAATCTTTTGAAGAATTCATTTTGTTTCCCCACTGGATTTTCAAAAGTATATTTTTCCTCTCTATATATTGTACTTACAGTGGGGGTTATAATACACATCCTTAACTTACCACAGCTACAGCTAGTTTTTCTACTTCATACAAAATATCAGGATGTATATTTGTTTGCATTTGCATATCCATATCCTTTGTGCTATATAGTGATATACTTTCAATCTTGATTTGTTATTAACTCCAAAGTTTAATGCTACTTTTTGAATTAAAATATATGCTTTTTAAAAATTGAGATTTTTTTCATAATTTTAACAGGTACTTGACTGAATTTAATATTTGAAACTCCTTACAGCATCAATTTGGATTGCTCTCCTCCAGAGATTATTTCAATTTATTTCTACTGAAATTTACTGAGTTGTCTCAACCACAAACATGAGCATTGCATTCTACTTTTTGATCCTCAGTTTATTCCAGAGCTTAATCTTATTTCCTCTCTATTTTTAGAAATGCAAACAACCCCAGCTTTAGTGTATGTTTTCAACTCATATTTCAGGACATAATCTTTTTTTATCACTTGGAGATTTATCTGGTATTCTTGAAAAGAATTTTAGTGGATTACTAATGTATATTTCCTGTAATTTCTTTGCAATCTACTTGTTACTCAGTGCAGGGACAGCAGATTACCAGTGTCACTATACTTCTTAAAGCCATTTCCTTATTTTTTTTTTAATTTTTATTTTTTTTTCTTGTTTCAGAACTTTTGTTTGTTTATTTATTTTCATGGCTGGCTCAGCCTGCCCTGAGGGCAGAGCTGGCGCAGCATGTGGTGCCCGGGATGGAACCGTGGTCCCTGGAGCCGCTCAAGCTTTCCCAAGCGGGTGCTTTAGACCACTGAGCCATCCTGCCGGGCCATTTCCTTGTTTTCAAAGTAAAACTTTCAAAATTTTGACTTACTAAAGTAATATGTCACCATGGAAACTTCTTTTTAGTTATAAAGATCTCAAGTTAGAAGGGGAAAAGTCTTTTTTTTTTTTAATCTTCAGACATAAACACAGAATTTTTCTTATGGCTAAAATTATAATTTAAATTGTGTTCTCTGATGTCTACTTCTTGACTTTACATAGAATTATTGACTCCCCGCAGAGCAATTGAACCAAGCTACTCCACTCTCCCCTCCATTTTACTTGTACTTAGTAATTTGTCTAGGTAACTATATTTGCTCTGTGAAACTCTATGTACTTTTCTGTAAAAACTGAAAAAATAGTTAAGTTATACATTATCTTAAGGGTTATTTAAGTTTAAATATTTTATGTAAATCTGTTTACAGTAGCCGGGTGTGGTAGCGCACGCCTGTAATCCCAGCACTCGGGAGGCTGAGGCAGGAGGATCGGTGCGAGTTCGAGACCAGCCTGGGCTACAAAAGTGAGCTCAAGGCCAGCCTGAGCTGCATAGTGAGACCCAGTCTCAAAAAAAGACAAAAAAATAAAATAAAATAAATCTGTTTACAGTGTTGGCTTACATAGGCTATTTTATATACTGTAGATAGAACTAGGTGTGTTGGACCCAACCGTAAAGACAATACAATCATATATCTTTATGTCACTAAATCATACATGATAAATAATTGAATTATTAGCAAAGTATCTTTCAAACATCTCAGCCTAATCGGAGTCTCATTTCTCTTTTTAAATTTAAATTCCATATCATTTAGCTACTTTTTGAAATAGGGTGGTTTTTTTTTTTTTTTTAACATTCCTCCTCAAGAAGTTTTTCCAATTTTTTTTCTTTTGTCTTTTTAGCAACTGGAAATATCATAATAGAATTCTTTAGTTTTGTGCTTTTAGAGGTGTATTTTGTATTTTTTCCTCAGCTTTCATTTATAGACTCATGGCCAGAGAATTTCATATTAAAACTCATTTCTCTCTGCCCTGTGAGAACATGGCAATATTGTTCTTCATCATCCAGTGACCCTGCCGAGAAGACTGATGTCAATTTTTCCTCTTCCTTTGTAAGCAACCTCGTTTATCTCTCCCTGGAAATTTTTAAAATTTCCACTGTATTAATAAAGGGCCAAAAATTTGTATCAAGGAGCACAGTTGGGGTTCAGCCGGTCCAGTGGTTTCATAAGCAGTTATGTAAAGATCATGATGATTTTCTCTGCCATCCACGATTATTTTATTTTGATTTGTGGTTTCACGTTTTCATGGGATTGAAGGTCTGCCTTTGGTAAGACAATGCTTTTCTCCATTGTTGAAGAGGCTTCCTTAAGAGATGGGCCTCATGTCACTGAGTTGCATACACCACCATTGTTTTCTCCACTAATTTTATTCCATATACTTTTTTCAACTAAGAAGAAATACAGGCATCCATGCATCTCTACCACCGAGAACTAACCACTGGTTTAATTTGTTTCAGATAATTACTTTCTTTCAAGAAGATGAACTAGAAGGCCCTTTAGTGGCCTTCCCAGTCTACTGTCTTCTTTCACAGGCAATCACTCTTATAAATTAGATACACACCTTTGTGTTCATATGTTCATAATTTCATTTCATATGGTCTTGAAAGGCATAAACAGTATTGCTTTGAGAATTGCCATTTACATAAATATTACACTGTGGTTGAAAAAAACTTATTTTTCAAATTGGTTGCTTTTAGCCCCATTTTTTAAGATGTATGTACATTGATGTGTGCGTGCACACACACACATACACACACACACACACACACACACACACACACACATTGCTTCCATACTCTGCTGTTTCACTATAATCTTGAGAAGCAATAAACGTAAGTTTTGTGCTTAAGTCTCTCCTTGGTACCTGAGCCTAATAACTAATGAATTAAAAGTTAAAGATTAAAATGTGAAACAAGTAAATGTATTTATGTGCTATATAGATACACAAATATATACATACACCCACGTATTTGCTATTTTTAAGTATGCTTATGTTTTGAGGTATACATAAACTAATACCAAAAATTACATTTCTGGCAATTAAAATTTTCAGACTGTGCATGCGCACTTTCAGAGCACAGTAGAGAGATTCTTTTTCAAGGTTCTCAGTAGCGAGAGTGTTAGGACACAAGTTCCAAACTTTTCTGCACCATTTGCTTTCAGCAGTGCTGATGTCTTTTGTAGGTTAGTTCTCCATAGACTCCAGCTGGAGCTTTGTTCTCCATTCTTCTCTGTTGTCCTTGCCACCATATGAATAAAATTAACAAAGAATTATTCACTGGCTCAGTGGTCTTATTCAACACTGCTTCTTTTTGGCAGAATAAGGTATATTTATTTGAAGTCCAACCTGCTCTTTAACCACTCAAGTCGCTGACTCTACATAATTAGCTGTTACTAAATTTATCCTGTGAGAGCTGAGCTTCTTCAGAAGCTTAGCAAAGCTGAGGGCGCTTCCCCATTCCAGCATTCCCTTCTCTCTTTCTTCCTTTCATCTGTATTCCCGACTCTGGTTCACTTAGTCTCTCTTCATTTCTGTCCCTTAAATTTTAGGAACAAGAGAAAAATAAACAAAGAGACTATAACAAATTTCCTGTCCCAACACAAAGCTTAATTCAATTTGATTTAACTCTTCAAGAGGAAACTGCAGGCACAGGTGGCACAGCAGTGCCCATGTGAAGGATTTGTTGGTGAGTTTGCAGAGAGGAGGTGGAGTGCAGAGGAGAAGCTCCGAGGGAAAGCAGATGAGGCCGGCTGGGCCTTCAAGCCAGTTACGTTGACAGAAATGTTTTAGAATATCACACACACATGCACACACGCAATACAAATCCTTCTTTTTGAACAGATTCTTTCCTTTTCACAGTTTCCATTGGGCCTTCGGACTTCCTTTATTTTTTCAGGGTCTTACAGTAGCGAGACAATATGATGTCTGTACATGCTGGGCTGCTTTATTTCACTGACCAACATAGTTTCTAGTTGATACCATAGACCTATAAAATCCTTGAGATTATCTTTTCTTAATAACTGAATAATACTCCGTTATGTAAAATACCGCATTGTTTTTACACGTGCCTTAGTTGATGGGCATTTGTGTTGCTTCCAAGACTTAGCTATGACAAGTTGTGCTGTAACATGATGTTTTCAGTTCTGGAAAAACACCTAGGGGGAGAATAGCTGGTTCAAAAGGGACCTCTATTCCTAGGTTTGGGGCATGCTCCACACTTATTTCCATAGTGGTTATACCAGCCTGGCCTCCCACTAACAGTAGAGAAAGATTTCTTTTTCTCCATAGCCTCCTTAGCATTTGTTATTGGTGGATTTCTTGATGCCAGCCACTCTTCCTGGTGTCACATGGTATCAGAACATTATTTTAATTTGTGTCTCTTAAATGACCAGTGATATTGAACATTTTTTCATGTTTATTGGCAATTTGTATTCCTTCATCTGAGAAGTATATATTCATCTCAGATGTCCATTTTTAAATCAGATTTTTGAATTTTGGGACCTGAAATTTTTTTAAAAAAATTTTACATCTTCTAGATGGAAGTCCTTTCTCAGAGAGACAATCAGCTAAATTTCTTTCCCAACTCGTAGGTTTTCTTTATATTCTTAGAGGTAATATGGTACCTACTTTGTGAGGGTGCTGATTAAATGAGTTAATATTTACAAAATAGGCTGGAATTTTAGTTAGTAGTATACAAAGCTTCCTAAGCTCATTAAACTTAAAAAATAAATAAATAAGACAAATTTATGCACAACAGTATTATACAGTATGCACTGTACTAATACCATATTTCAAACATAATTATTCTTGAGTAGCATCGAAATTAGAGGAAAAAAGGATTTTCAAAGGAAAATATGGCATGCAGAAAACAGAAATTTAAAATCATTATAACTTGCAATTAAATGGAGAACATCACCGTCGTCTGAAGTTTAATTAAGAACCGTTCTTAGCACTGCTATTTCAGCACTGACTTGCAACGCTTCCTCAGATTCGAAGGGCTTCCTCACGCGCTCATGTTCCTCCACTACACACTAAAGGGTGTTCTGTTAGGCAGTGCACGAACAACACTAATTTTAGCTCCAATTGTTACATTTCCAAAGAAGCTTTAAAAAGTGTTCCGTTGCGCTGTTTTCAAAGAACAACTGTGGAACAAGCAACTGGCCTGCGGTTTCATAGCGATTGGTCTTATTAGCTGGAGAGTAAGGCCTAGCCTGATGGAAAAGGAAAAGAGGAAACGAGCGATGATTATACCTTACACTTTCATCTGAGGCTTCCCTGGCACCTGAAACCAAGGCTCATTACCATTTCTTTAAATAGATGGTGCCTGAGAGATAGCAAGCTTGGTAAGCTTCACAAGGTCACACTCTAACTTGCTAGTATAGCGATAAAAATCCAATATACTTAATTAGTACCCAGTGCCATTCATCCCCTGTGCATCGATTGGGTGCATGATGCTGCAAGTAGGCAGGCAGGAAGATCTCTAAAGTACCTCCACTGCCTACTTGCTCAGTGAGCCCTTTTTGTTGGTTGTTGTTTACATCTAGACAAGCTCTGTTTCAGTGGCTTGTTTTTAGGAAGAATCCTACTGGCAACAGGTTGGGTTGACATGTACATTCTCTGGCTGTTCCTTTGTGCTGCTTCGGCTATTTGTCATACTTTTAGCTCCCATGAGATAATTTAAGTCCTCCCAGGTGCTTTTATTCATTTGTGGGAATTTGATTTTTGTCAACTTTCCTGCCATTATGTGTGGTTGATTTCAGAGCGCTTTGGAAATTTCAGTAATTGCAAATGGCCTTCGTGTTCTTAATTTTCTGGAATTTAGCCCACTGTCTCTGCCCTAACACTAACTTGAGAAGGAGAAAGGAAGATGCTCTCGTGCAGTAGTGAAGCCTTGGAAAGGAGCCTATCCAAGCAGTGACGCAGAGAGGCAGCAACCAAAATGTACCACCCAGTCCCTCAGTTGCACTGTTCATTCTTTAAGCTTTTGTTGAATATATTACCATACTCTTTGTTAAGCACTTGGTTCTAACCCACAAAGTGAACAAAATGAACAGGATTGAGAGAGAGAGAGAGAGAGAGAGATCGCACATGCTAGCACATGTCTTCTGTTTCTGCTTTAGCATCTAGGGTTGCAGAGCTGCATTCGTTCAGTGTTAGATTCCCTCTGGCACCAGTATTGTGAGGTCTTGTTGTGAGGTCTTGCTAGGAACTTTTCCTGGGTTGAGATGTCGGGCTCAGCCTTGGGGAATTTTTCTGAACAGCGATTCTCTCTCTCTCTCTCTCTCTCTCTCTCTCTCTCTCTCTGTCTCATATTCACTTTGTGGGTTAGAACCAAGTACTTAACAAAGAATATGGTAATATATTCAACAAAAGCTTTGTGTACTAAATATAGACTCAGAGTTTTAAAGAGCTTTTTTTTTTTTTTTTTTTTTTTCTTTTATGAGCCTTGGCAGGTGTTTTACTATGAAGCAGGTCTCAGAAAGTAATGAGGACATGTGCTATTTTGAGATAAAAAGCTATATCTGATATGTAAAAATGACACATAATAAATGCTATTACAGTTAATGAAGTCAGGGTAGCACTTGGATTTTTTATTTAATTCACGGGGATAAATTCTCCCCAATTTCCATGTACAAATTTTCAGCGTAAGCTGGCAAATCAGAACCACTAGTCGGTGCCTCGTCCATTCCTTTTTGTAGCTTTGAAATTAAGGAAGAAGAAAAACGAGTAAGAAAAATGGAGATTAAATTTTAGAGACTAGAATTTCCTTTGCTTTCCCATCACTTACATGATGGGGTGGCAATCAATTAGCCAGTGAAAAGCATTTATAAACTTTACAAATGAAAACAAATGATTAAAAAAACATATAATGAGGAATTTCTGTTTATACCCTTTAAAAAGTAAATGTGGTAGTGTGGTGTTAATCAACTTAAATAAAAGGAAATTTAAAAGCCCTGAATGCAGCAAATTTCCAAAGCACTGATTATATGTGCTAATTGTCTTTCGCTTCTTTTTCCAATCCCTTAACAAGGAAGATTCTTAGCATATGTCTATTTCCCCTTTACTTTCTTCAGACAGAAATTCCCACAGGAGAAGTTGCCTGACAAAAATCATTAAGTAGAAGTTTTATGAGTCTAGGTGGGCTAACATTTGGAGATGACTGATTACATGATTGGTGCTAATTGTTTGAGGGACTTGGAAAGTCTCTAGTATCTTTAAGGGAAATCCTTTCTCTTGTAATCCATCAAAGGAATTGCACTTTTCTCTAAGGACAATCTTCCTTTGGGGTGTCACACAGAAATATTTCTGAGGCAACCTTGCACCAGCTTCCATCTTTTTATTTTTGATTAAAACAGCCTCCACAACTAGTCACCAAAATATAATTTGTAGCTACCATGCCTTCCTCAGTTAGGCTGTTTGTCCTTCACAAGATTACTTGAGACCACTTCTGGTTGCATTAAAAAAAAATTACCACTAACGTTATCCCATTAGAACTCTGCTGATCTGAAAGAATTGATACTGAATAAACAGGTATAACTTACTCTGACAGTAGCTTGCTTTTGAAAAGATTTAATCCATGAGTAACTATCTTAAGTGTATTCAATGTTAATGTATTTTATGCAGAACATAATTATTCCTCTATATATTTTGGGTCCTTGTAATTAAAAGCTTGGAGATCCTTACTCACTTGCAGTAAATAAATACCCACCAACTGTGAGGCTACAATGACTCCGTCACATTGTGCCTGGAATCTTCAGTCCTTTATCACATCCTAGTCACTGTCTTCTTGTTTCACATCTGCAATAGAGCAGTGTTGGTAGTCAAAATTATTTTAAATTATCTGCTTAAGAAACTTCTAATAAATTTTTCCTTAGGTGGCACACAGTTGGACGGATTTAGTCATTGTGGCTTTGTACACTGTCACCCAAGCACACATGTATCCTTCAGGTATAAGAATATAAAGATTTGTCTCTTCATCTATTTAATAAAAGCTCTGCCTACCTTCCTCCATTATCACTAATTTGGAAAATGTTTCTGACACTGAACAGTTAAACTATGACTTAAAAAATCTTGCCCACATATAATCTACTACATATCTTATACACAATTCCCATGCTGGTCTGAGAACTCCTTAAGTTACATTGGGTGTTGTAACAAACGCAGATTTTCATGCAATGTGTGCTCAATAAAACTCTGATTAAAAAAAAAAAAAAATGGTGGCTGAAGCCACGTCGGATAGATTGGTGCAAAGAAATTTGATTGGAATCTGAGAAATGCAAGCGATGGCGCAAAGGCAGTCAAAATCTCAGTGGACCAGAAATTAATCATGAAAGTAAAAGAGGAAAATGTTAAGAAAACATTCTCAGGTGGATGCCCCTCACCAGACCAGGCTTATAACTCTGACTCCTTGGAAGGAGTTCCTATTAATGGACATTTCACCAATAGTCAGTGACTTCCTACCTTTTTTGCCTTCCCTGGAGGCCTGTGTAATCTGCTTTGCAGATTATTTTGCTATGGCAAAAATATGTGTGAGAGTCAAATGAAAGATAAAATCCTTTATTTGGTTCACATTTAGTTTCAAGCCATGATGGCCTGGCCCCATAGCGATAGGCCTGGGGCAAGGTAGATCATGATGGTGGGGTGTGGGAGGGCCAAACTGCAAAAGTTGGGTGGCAAGGAGCCAAAGAGAGAAGGAGGGAAAAGAGGGAGAGAAAAGGAAGGAGGAGTTATCCTACCGAAAAAACATACCCTTGTTACTTCTAGGTACTTACCTCTTAATGCTCACATCACCAGCCAATGGTCCGCCATGTGGTGTAGGCATCAGTGGGCTCTTTACTAATGATGTCAAAGCCCTCATGATCCAATCACATTCAGTGGCCCTGCCTCTGACTACTGCGACTCTGGGAAAGAATCCTTCAACACGCATGACCTAGGGAGATGCTTTGCATCCAAGCTCTATCAAAAGCCATCACACTTTTGTTGTTTCCATTTTAGCCAAGAAGAATGGGGCCAAGAACTGGGAAGTAAAGTATCCTGGAGGTCGAGCATCTTATTTTGTTTGCTGCCTTCCCATTCAGGCAGATAGGGAAAATCTTAAGAGATGCTTGCTTTCTTCCAAGAGCCTGAGAAGAAGAATGTTTTCTTTATTTTTCTAGTCATTAGCTTCAGCATCAGTCTCCCTTTGTTTACCTTGCTGATGCTTGGAAGGTAGGACACACTTGCTTAGCATGCAGATACCACTCTTAACTGCCTTTGAAGCAACAGATTAAGAGAAAAGGAAATGAATACTGTATATGCAAAGAGGAGAATGCTTAGTGTCACTCCCTCAGCTAGTTGAGCGTGCAGAAAAGTAATTGCGCAAAGCGATTTGGGGCCTGCATTTTGCAAGCAGTACATTTAAGTACATACACAAGCCTTCCTTAGCAAATGATCACAAACTCTGACTATGTCACTTCTGTATTCTTATCTAGCTTTTTCTTCATTCCCTTCAGTCGTGGTGGCTAGGGCATAGAATTTTAACATGAATACTCCAACTCTATTTCTTGTACTCTCACTGAAGTATGATTAAACTGAGAATCGAATGAGTTCTTTCCTGCCACAGAAATCACAATGGAGGAGGGAAAAAAATACTTTTTATAGCATTTTACTTTTTCAGATCCCATGAGCATGCCCTTCATAAAAAGCAATATCCAAACTCTTCACTTAGCATGCAAACAATGTCATCAATCTCATGAACCATTTATGCAAAATCTCAAATGCCAACAATCATGTCACTTAGTATCTGACATCTGTCTGCTTCTATTCACTGCACACTACTGTGCTGTCCTTTGCATACAGGAAAACTCAAGACCCTTACCTTAGAGATTCCAGATAACAAAAAGCTTCACCTGTATGGCTTGGAAGTGCAGATCCTTGTGCTCCACTCCGGAAATGAAGTATGGTGACAATGTTCAGTCCTGAACTGCTGCTGATGCTGGTGGCCCATGACACATTCTGAGGAGCACTATTGCCTGACAAAGGGCCCACCATGAGAACCCCTCCAGTATCAGGTACCTACAACAACACATACACACATGTGTGCATGCACACACACACACATACACACACACACACACACACACACACACACACACACAGTCTGCCTTTATTTAGGCCAAGGGATTTGGTAGGTTCATTTCAGCCTAGGTAGTAACACTTATCTTCTTTACAAGACATCTCAGCTGCCTTCAAGGAAATAGCAGAAAGAATTAGAGGGCCATTAGGGTAGACCACTGAGAACATCCCTGACTTTTAAATCCCCAACAAAAGGGAAGCTGTTAATGCAGACATCTATTCTGTGCTTACTGGGAACAGAAGATTGCTGACACATTAGTTTAGAAGGGCCATTTAAAACCTCTAATCAATTGGTAATTATTAATATTTATTACTGATCTGATGAAACCCTCAGCATATATTTGCTTTCTAAAGATTGGTAATAAAAGTAGATAAACTGATAAACAATTAGTCTTTGAGGAGACTTTCCCCTATTTAATTTGCTTCCCAGTCCTAACTCCCTGCATGTGTATATATTCGAGGTTTGCTATGGAAAGGAGTAAATTACTGTCTCAATGCAATCCCTTTCTTATTTGAAGCTGCACAATTACATCATTAAGTTAATTATTCCAGCAATTAAAAAGGATCAGGTTATTTGGGAACAGTTATTCAGAATGAATTGTTCCTTAATGTCGCTACACATGGATCGCTTTGATGGGAGAGCAAGAAGTCTGTAGGTCAGTGTGATACTTCTTGTTGCGTTTTGCTATCAGTGGCTTTTGCTCCTGCCCTTGAAAACCTCAGAAGTATTGGATAAACCACATTATACCAGTCCTTATCTTTCTTATGGGTATTAGGGACAGATAGTCTCATTAACTCTCAGCTTGTGAATTATGGGCCAGCCATTTACTGTACAGAATAATAAATTGTAGAGCTATGTGCATGCAGCTATTGGCTCTGGATATTGGCTCTCCTGCCCAGTGCAGTCCTATTCTTTGTGGATGCCAGTCCAAAGCTCCTGTGGATGAACTTATTAATTGAAAATGAATCCTGATTATGTTTTTTCCCATTCACCAAGTCTCAGACAATTTCTCTTGAGTGTAATTTTAATAGTATCATGTTCTCAGATTTTAAATGACCAGAAACTTAGACAAATATATATCAGTCCAACACTTTCATATTTTACTTACATGCCTGCCTTTTGGAACCAAGTGATTTTTAATTGGGTATTAAGTTTACCTGATAAAAAAAATGATCTTATAAGACAAAAACTTTGTCTGTAGAAGTATATAGAAAATTATAATGCAAAGTCATGAGCGCTTCATTTACTTAGTAGAAATGGAATAGATGGATATATTGGAGGAAAAAAAAAACTAGGATGTTCTTTGGTATGATGAGCATTCAGTAAGTAAATATTGAACTTCAGGTTGATTAATTATTGGATAGTAATTATTGAAATTCAATGCAAGAGGTGGAAAGATACTGGCTTTTATCAAGCTTGTGCTGTAGTCTAAGATCCGCTGTCTCCCTTCATGAAGAGTCTCTGAGAGCTGCTGTACTCCTGAAGAGCTTATACCTGTTTGATTAAGAGCAATTTTGGAAATGAGGGAAACACAATCAATAGTAGGTGGGAAATTTACTGGGACAAAGGTGCTTTGGCTCAGCAAATAAAAAGATTCATGGAAAACAGGAGACAATTTTCAAAGAATTCAGGAAACCTAGATAAGCCCCTGCATGATGCAACAACTCTATTCTTCGTGGAAGTCTCAAACCAGCAGACCAAAATGGCTGAGAGGGTAGGGGAAGCAAAACCTAATGGTCCCAGACCCAAAATGAGAGCCCATATGTACATTTTAGGAATGCTGTAATAAACAAATGTGTGTTGTTTCATCTCTCAAGGTGCCAAGCCTTCAAGATTTTGGCAGCTCTGTCCTGATACACAGCGGGCATTCCATCCCCTCCCAGGCAGGCAGAGCAGATTCTGACAGGGCTGCTTTTGATACTCCTAATCACAGCCTGACTACAAGCAGTTCTGGAATAGATGCGACATCAACCTAAAGCAAGATTAGCAGCAAGAATCACACACACACACACACACACACACACACACACACACACATTCTGTCTGTCTGTCTGTCTGTCTGTCTGTCTACATAGTGTTTACATTCTGCAAAAGATGACATCTTTCCCATTTCCTCGTACTTTCTACTTCCAACAAGGATACGCAATGACTATAAAATACTAACCATGGAATAGCACAAAGCCATATGTATTGATTGTGACTAAATTTACATTTTGGTACATTGTTTCATGTTTGTTCTTTTACGTTTAGTGGAGGCTCTAGTTTTATTTCGTCATGCTTCAACCTTGCTAAGGGGCAGCAAGGGAAGTCATGTGGGCTCATTCATAAGCCAGAGTATTATGTGGGAGCAGTACTATTGGGCAATTGGGATGGCACCACAGCCTCTTGAAATCCAAGTAAAGGAAAGCACAAAACAGTGGTGAAACTGTTAGAATACTGGGACCAGTTGGCTCTTCTTCTGCCCACCCTGAGTCTGAGAGTATGAAGATTCACTTTCTTTTTTTAAAAAACTTTGTTTATTTATTTATTTATTTATTTATTTATTTATTTATTTATGGCTGGCTCAGCCTGCCCTAGGGGTGAGGCTGGTGCAGCACGTGGTGCCAGTGGTCAAACCATCATCCCTGTGGTTGCCTAAGCTTGCCTAAACAGGTGCTTTAGACCGCTGAGCTATCTCACCAGCTGAGCTATAGAGGATTCACTTTCTACAGCACATGAATTTATTTCTTTTAAAAGCACTTGGGATATAATTTATTCTAACGCACCCAAAAAACATGGACTGTAGATTACAGGGCTATTCTGTACTCTAAGCAGAACCAACTAAAGAAAAGGAAAAATAGGATGATATTGCATTAGGCATAGATAGATATTGCTCCACAAAAAAACTATGAACATCAGGAACTCAGAATATACCCAGGCCTGCCATGCTGGTCCCTACCCTGGGGCATGCTAAGAAAGCAATTGAGACTGGGCATGGTAGTGCACACCTGTAGTCCCAGCTCTTGGGAGGCTGTGAGTCCCATCACTAGTGACACCCTGACACCCTGTTGTCCCATCCTTAAATTATAAATAAATAAAGTCATAGTATAATAACATAAATATATTTTTAATAAATATAACTGGGGAAATTTCAAAGATTCTGTTGTAGGGAATGTATATAGAAAACTCATCCTAAGGGAACAGGTCTGAGGATGGAAACTATTTATGAAGCATTTTCTGTGAGAATGATTCTCAATGCACTAGGTGAACAAGGACTGAAGGGCATTCCAGAATCTGTCCAAGCTATATAGGTGCCTTGGTGTTTGTGAGTGGATATGTACATGGTATTGGGCAGGGAAACCATTCTTGATAGTTCTGACGATACTGCCTAAAACCTGGTCCTTTTTCCTCATACAAGTGCCCAGTTGAATGCCATCCTGAGAAGCTTGGATTATTTTGTATTGGAAAGAAAGAAATAATTCTGTGAGAAATTCTATGGGGTTAGAAACAATTTATATTATGTGACTTTGCTCTATGAAGATGAGATGTTGAAATTTTTGAAATAGTCAACAACTGTGTGAGAGCTACTTTCTAGAAAGTTCCCTCTGACTATAATATGGAAGCATATTGGAGTTTGGAGGCCCTTTGGGGGAAGAGCAGTGAATGAAGAGACATTTGAGTATAAGGGGCTACAACAGTCTATAACAGGAGGGATGTGATCGCTGCTGACAACTTGTGGGGTAAAAAAAGAGACAAAAACATAGACTTATAACATGCTCTACACGTGGTACAATTAAGACACAGTTAGACCCAGGCTCTTAGACTTTTGAGTTTATTGTGAGATTAAGTATATTTGCTTTGAAAGAACTGTTCTTGTGATTTTATCAATTAATGGGCATCTCATGTTTTTATTAGTGGACATTCTTGTCTCGCTCACCAAAATCTTAAGGCTAATTGAAAGACTGCAAACAAACCAAAACAAATAATACAGTCAGTGAGCTATCACCCAATCTGAGAGGGAAAGGCTGTTACTGGAATATTTGGCTAAATGACATGGATTTTTTTAAAACTATGGGCTTCATTCTGTAAGTGTGAATCAGGAGCTTTGGGTGAAGAGCTAATACCAGTGTTCTGAGGGCGGGGTAGAAAGAAGACAGATGTGGCTAGGGTTACTTCCAACGTAGGCATAGACCACATCTATCAGAGAGTTCGGAGCAGAAAGTGTGAAAACTGAAGCCTGAGGAGAGTGGAGGTACCAACACAGAGGGGAAAGCAGGTATCAAGGACTAGGAAGCTGGGAAGGCATAAAGGGTGGAGATTCAGGTCCCATGCAGAGAGAATGGCAGCGTGCAGAGAAAGCGACAGTAAACACTCTGGCTGCCGTGCCAAGTGTTTGCTTCTGCTCAAGGTAAAAACAGTTTTCCTGAATTAGTAAAAGTCAGCAGCCTTAGCCAGATGGCCCAAAGTCTTGTAAAAAGAGATAAATCAGAGACAAAGAACTGGAGAAGGCAGTTCTTGACAGATTCATTGCAGCTAGGAACTCCATTTCCTGGGGTAAGAGAAAATAATCTTCTCAAGTTCTTTTTCTTCTTTCCTTAGTTGTAGTTCTTAACCTTTGAATAGGGGACTTTGGAGAACTGACTGAGTGCTAGAGACCCACTCTTCAGACAGCTTTTAGGAATTTAGGTAGCCTCAGTGCTTAGGGTTCCATGCACTCCTCTCACATACCTGTCTGAGAACCCTAGTCACAAGTTAGAATAAGCTGGCCATTGTGCAGCACAGATGACCTGAACTTGGGGAGGGGCTCAAGGCTCTGCCTCTCTACTCCACATGCTCAGCAAGTGCAGCACAGTGTGCGTGGGCTCCTGTCCTCTTCCCTTCAGGAGACCTACGTGTACAGGCCTGTGTGGATGGACTGGTTCTGGAAGGATGTCCTCACCGGGAAGGGGAGGAAAGGAAGAGGTGATCATACACTAAGAACAGAAGCACCAGCAGAGCTGCCAAGTGGTACAGGCCTAGGTGCTGCCAGCCACTTTGCTGTGCTATGCAAACATTGGCACATCTCACTTATTGATAAGAAAACTGACTCCAGAATTTTGATTGTTTAGGAGTAGAGAGCTATGTCGCTCTGACTTTGGAAAAGTCTGTCCTTCCATCGCTCCCATTCATCCATCTTACTGAGAGATGTTGACATCTTCCTGTCCTTCACGAAGCCAAAATTAATCTTAACATTTCATTCTCTCAACTGCATGTCAGCTGCCAAGCTAAATGGAGCTGCCATTTGCCCATCAAGCGCATGTGTGTGAATGAGAAAAAGACACTCCTTCCAGGTGGATGCCACCCGATGCCAGGGCGCATGGATCAGCACGCAGAGCTGGGCTGCCTGTCAGTCTCCTTACCCTTTGGCCAGATGCCCTTGCAAAATGAACAACCTTTTCAACTCTACATGAGCCAAACTCTCCAAGCACTGTCGGGGTTGCAAAGCCAGCAACGGATCTTTGTTCTCAGAAAAAGCTGCAGTTTATTCATAGCAGCTGCTCACCTATCTTGATATTCACTAGCTGTATCTTCTTAAACAAATTGCTCTGGAAGTTTACTCTTCTGAAAAGGCATGTGCTATAAAAATGGAAAGATAAAACTCTCAACAGGAAACCAGGGCAGATCATAACTCTGCGGCAGTTCAGCAAATGAAAATATATCAATAATGAGATGAAGCCCAATTCGAAACAACTTATGTTGTCTTTGGGCCTCAAAAATAATCTCTTTCCTATTATTAGGGGAAATGTGAGTCTTTTTTTTTTTCATTTCTTGTGAATCCAAATCTTGTTTTCAAGAGATGATAATGTTTAGCTAAAATTGCTTCCACTTAGCTATTATGGTGGAATGATAGATATGTTATTGTTGGTGTTTATTGGCATTATTATTAGTCATTGTCAAACCTTTAAGGAAAAGCCATGGGCTGAAACCCTGCAAAAGTAATCTTATTTTCATAAATATGTTCCCAAATAATTATCTCATGTCCAATATCCACTTAGCCTTAATATAAAATGTTCCTGTGAAACAAAAATGGTTGTAGATAACTTACAAATCTGTTATGAAAGCAAATAGAAATGATGACACATTCTGTGATATATTAGCATCAGTATTGATTGTCAACTCTTAAGCTTGTCTGGGCTCCACTAGATTTTTTTTCCTAGACTCTGATAGTTTTATTTAGAGACCATAATCAATTTACCATTGGAGCCTCAGGCTGCCCCCAGTTTCCTCTGGTTATATATATTAATGTTCAAGCAAAGAAGTCCACTGAATTATTTAAGGAGCTGGTAGGCGTAAGAATTAACCCAGTGTTAAAAGATTGCCAGGTTTTTCCACATTCTGAACAGTGATTGCCACAAATCCAATCTATCAATGTAAGGTAAAATGAAGGATCTTTTTTTCCTATTCAAGTTGGGTCTTCCTTGGGACAGGAAGGTGAGAGAGTAAGAGGGAGCACTGGATCTTGGAAGACTTTATTATATAAGGTTTGAAATGGAAATGGGCCAATCATACAGAGAAATTGAGCTAGCAAGAGAAAGCTACAAATATGATGCTATTGTATAGCTATGGTGATACATTCCTTCTTTATCCTTAAGTTGGTTTTACCTTCATTTCTCATCATATACCTTTGACATTTGATAAATTCGTTTTACTGAGATATAAATTTCCTGCCTTGTGACATCTGTACAAGGAGAAGTTTGATTTCATCTAGTCCTTTAGCTCCATCAGTGAACAGGTGGAAAGACCAGTGCCTAGAATTTCCCTGTCTACCTAGAGTGCATGTTCATCTGATAGTCACGAGCCACCTCTCAGTATAAGTAAAAGACAAAAAGGCCTCCAAACACCTCAAGTGTGAATTTCTTGATCTCTACTGTGGAGACGAAGGGAACAAGGAGAAGAGTTGTAGCAGGAAGGAGAAAGGGCAGGCCAGAAACTCTCATCTGAAGTGTCATTCTATAGGTAAGTTGGCTAAATTATTTGGAATCACATGGTCACATGAAAGCAAAATAAAAGAAAAAGAGCTGTCTAAGAGCTTCTTAGACAGATTCACAGGTATAACACAGAAGTATAAAAACAGAGTGTGTGAAATGGCTCGAGTGCGCACTCTCAGCACACTAAAGAGGCTGCAGTTGAATCCCTTCCTGCAAACCCAGCTAATCTAGCTTTTTTTTGGGCTCCTGAACTGAACTACTCTGTCTTCCTTCTAATAAGGCATCCAACACCCTATTTGCTAAATATCGAGAAGGTAGCTTATTCTTCTTCATATTTCATCCATTTTTTTTACACATAGCCCTATAACAACCTCCAAGGTTTCTTTCCTTAATTTCTGTTACTTTCTTTGAGTTTCAAATTAAAATCATTTATGCTTTTGTAATTTTGTTAAGTTTTTAAATGATTCATTTATTTATTTATGTGGTACAAGGTATCACTACACAGCGCAGACTCATAGTAATCTTCCTGTCTCAGCCTCCCCAGAGCTGGGATTACAGGCATGCACCACTCCCCCCCACCCCCAGTTTCCGTGGCTCACAGGCATGAAGCATCTGAGATTCAACTCATGTCCTTGAGCATGCCAGGCAGGCGGTTAGACTGCCAAGCTATCTCCCCAGACCCCAGTTTATACTTTTCTACTGGGAATTTCTGAGCCCTAGAGCTGATTAGCACTGATCACTCTTCCCACTATAGTCCATTAAACAAATAGGATATTCATAATTTGGAACATAGGAAAATGTGCTCCAGGGGAGGGGTCAGCAGCACCCTAGCCTGTTGACAAGATGCACCCAAGGGGGTTCTGTTGGGCAATTTGAGATGACATAAGATAATTCATCATATTAGGGGATGAACAACGCTATTACCAACGGTAGAATTCTTGAATAGGAAGATGAGATGTGACTTAACAGCACTTGGTAGCGAAAGATTCCACGAAAGCTGGTATTGATTAGTCTGAGAAGGAGGTGCCCTAAAACCTTCATATTCAGCATGCCATTGATCTTCAGAAACTCCCACCAGGCAGGAGTTCAGAGCCTATCCAGTCGTTTAATAATAATACCCCAAAGAAAAGAATACTCAATGGAAAGAGCAGAGAACTGTGAGGCCCTGAAGGCCTCTCTTGATTTTAGTATTTTCCAACTTTCCCAGCTGTAGTGCTTTTATTCATCATGGTTGGGAGATTAGAAACTGGGCCTGAAACTCACTTCATGCTGAGAAGAAAGGAGCTTTGATACAAATAAGCAAGTGTATGTTTTTGTATCAATACCACCTATATCTCCTCATGAGGCCCTGGGGGAAGATTAATGGTGTTATTGAAAACCCTTCTAAAATTAATATGACCTAAGTACCTAACCTGTCTAGTTGAAAGTCAATATTTTAAGAAGTGGAATTAGCAGATGTAGCAACAAAAAAGACAAGAGGAGGAAAATATTGCCATCTACTCTTCAGGGTATCCACCTTTCAGATTTCTAATAATTTAGTTTTTATCTATTCATTTTCATCAGTGGAGATGTAGAGCTGAGTTAAATAGTATGTACAGATATGAATTATCATACAACACACGCATACACACACACACACACACACACACAATGCTGTGGGACTACTTCAGGCTAGCATTCAGCTAGAGAATGATAATGCCATCATTCTTCCAAGCGGACAAATAAAATGCCTTGGCTTTGCTTAGAAAGCAGTGGAGAATGGATTTCTATTTCAAACAACTAATTACTCAACTAAAAAATATTGTTCAAAATGCATTTTATAGCTGTTACATATTATCCTCAAGGAGCTATAAATTCAGTGCCACAAACTGGAACTGTATTAACTGACTGGATTAGTTAGATTTGACTTCCTGATTCCATTGTAGCTGCTATCAAGCCCATCCTCAACGAAGTGATAGAAATGGTGTTCCATATAACAAAACTGAAATTTTCCTAATAAAAATATAACTGAGATTTAATACCTTTAATATAGAATTCAGCCTTCAGAAAAAGCTCTCAAATGTTTGTACTGAGGCTTCAAAACGATCCTGCCAGCCAACTTATCGACGAAAGAGACAGTGTGGAAGAGAGACCAATGTTCCTTTACCCTCCACTAGCAAGAAAGTTTGTGCCTCTGGTGACACTGGCTCAAGGGCAGTCATAGAATGCAGAACTATCATGAGTCCCCAAGTAACGTCATCTTCTGCAAGTGAAGATCAATCCAGACCAGTCAAGAACAGGTTTTAACGTGCTACAAAACAGAATTTCATGGAAGTTACCTTCTCACTGAGATTCCCTCAAACTGCCATTCCCCAAGTTCAACAACGGAGTGAGAGTTGCTTCCCTCAGTCCTCTATCACAAGAGGGCTGAGGTAGTGGAAGTCAGAGCCTCTGATTGTCCATGTGCTTAAGGCACTGCTCAAATCCTCTGCTGAGATTCTCAAGGCCAGACAGAAGATAGAACGTATGCAGAGAAAAGGCAGATATCAGAGTTTCTGGCTGCTGAATCCTTAATTGCCAAGTATGGAGAACACTGTTCATGTCCATCAGTAGATGAATAGATGAACAGTGGTACACCCATACAGTGGAATATTATTCATTCACAACCAAACAATTAATACAGACAGCATATTAGACAGACTTCCAATGAATTAAGCGAAGTGTAGAAGCAGTTCATCTCAGAAAGATCCATAGTACATGATTCCAGTTTGTGACATCCTGAAAAGGCCAACTACATGACGGAAACAGATCAGTAGTTAGCATGGGTTGGAACGAGGCAAAGATTTTCAAATACAACATGAGGGAGGATTTTGGATTATGAAACCATTCTGTTTCTGGGCATAGAAGTTGCTACAAAATTCTCTTCATATACTCATACATAATTGTATACGTAAAAGAATTCAGTTTCCTTCTATGTAAGTTTTTTTTTTCATTTAGTCATATACGAAATGATCTTAAGTTTACAGCATTAACCCAAGCAAGTGTGTGCCATTTATTTGCATGAGTTTCACTTTTTGTGGAACTCTGTACTTATCTGAGTAACCAACCAGAGTAGACCCTTACAGTTTAAGAGAGGAAACACGTGCGTTAGGGATAAACCTGGATTTAAATTCCTAACCTAAACACCTTGTCTATTTACTGGACTGTATTTACTGGATACCTATGAGCAACAAGCCACAGGCTAGGTTCTGATAAAAGGAGGACAGAGGGGACACAAGTTTTGATCATTAAAAAGTTTTCAGCGTAGTGAGGGAAAGAGACACTAAGCACTTGAGTATTTAAATAAAACAACTACAGATTGGGAGATGCTGCTGAGAACACAAGCAAAATGATGAGCTAGAGCAGAATGTACCATATAGCTTTCGTTAGAGCTGTCTACGAGAGTGGGATATCTGAGATCTAAAGGGTGACAATGAGTCACCTATACACAGGGCTGGGAAAGGAGTCATTCTTGTTTCAGGAAGCAACAAGTGGAAGGATACAGAGATCAAAAAGGGACTGTTTTTTTGTTTGGTTTTGGTTTTGGTTTTGGTTTTGGTTTTTGTTGTTGTTCTTGTTGTTGTTTTGTTTGTTTGTTTTCTGAGAATGAAAAGAGGCCAAAAGGACTTTGCAAAGAGGAACAGAATTACAGACTTCAGTCTACCCAATTCCGCCTCTTGTGAACATGCCTGTTTGCATCACAGACAGGGCCTTATAGGTCATGCAACAGTCTACTGATTGTAAAAGCAGTGGAACACCATTGTTCAGTGGTGTTTAAATAAACACCACTGAATTTTTGGGGCTCACTGGCAATTAGTTCCTTTATTTTTTTTAAGTGAGGGAGGGAGTGGCCATGATATGACATATTTTCAAGGTGACCCATGGGTAGTTCTTCGATGCTCCGTTTCTGTGTCTTTCACCTGGAGATCATACTGATAATGAATTAAGTAGGCTATATAGCCGATGTTTAACCACATGTATTGGTTACAATAGCTTTAGAGTAAACCTTTAAGATCAGGCAGTCTAAGTTTAATATTATTCCTGTGTCAAATTGTTTTCACTATACTATATGGAATTTCCATTTCAATTTTAGTGACCTTTACCCTTATATACAAGACATCATCCAGGAATTTTGATTGGAGGCATATTAAGTATATAGATCAATTTGGGGAGAGTTGGCATCTTAAATATATGGTATCATCTAAGCTATGAGTATAGCATGTCAGGTTGGTTATTAATTCTTTGATTTCTTTCATCAGTCTTATAGTATTTAGCATGCAGTTTTTCTACTGTTTGTGGATCATTCTATTAACATTGACTATGTCTGTGGATGATACAGGATTCAATTATATATTCTTATTTTTATTTTAAATAGAGCTTAAAAGAATAAAGCCTATACATAATTTCAAATAAAGTGATAGAAAATTAATAATGGTTATAATGTATGTTGCATCTTCAGAGTAGTAATGGTTCAGATCAGCAGGCATAGCTATGCAAGAAAACAATATAAACACTGTTCCTTTCAATGAACCAATTGAAATTGGTGGTGCACATGTGTACAATTATCTTAGCTATCCTATCTATCCATCTATCTATCTGTCTATCCATCTATCTATCTATCTATCTATCTATCTACCTATCTATCTTCCATCCTTTCTTTCTCCTTATGCCCATCCCAGTTGTTCTTTCCTCTTGAGAAGTTTCTTTCCCTTTCCTTTTTGGTTTCCCTTTCCCAATATCTAGTGTACCTTTTGCGTCTCATTTACTCTTTCAATTTCAATTGTCACTGCGGTGACAATATGATGCTTACATATGTGAGCCTCATTCATTTCACTTGTATGTATGGTCTCTAACTGCATCTATTTACCTATAAAAGCCTCAAGTTTATCTTTTTTATAGCTTCCTAGGACTCCATTGTATAAAAATATCACACTTTATCCATTCCTAGACTGATAGGCATCTGGGTTGTTTCCAAGATTTAGCTATGACAAATTGTGCTGCTGTAAACATTGGTGCACATACACCACTATGGTATGATGTTTTTTATCTTTATTTTCAGCTAATTTGTTATAGGATAAGGGTTGAATCATAGAATTGTCACTTTTCCGTTCAGTTAAATATTTTTTCTGTTTTGTTTTCTCATGTATTTGTTACAGGGTCCAACCTCACAGCTCAGATATAGCTCTGGCTTCTAGAGATCCTCCTGTTTCAGCCTCCCAGCGCTGGGGTTACAGGCATGCGCCATCATGCTCAAACTCAGTCGCCAGTTCACTGCATAAGGGGGTGGGACGGGCAAGATACTTAGTGCCAGTGGATCGAATGCTGGTCCCTGCACTTGGCTAAGAAGGTACATAGTCCTCTGAGCTATTTCACTGGCCCTCCTCTTTCATGTATTTTCAGAAACTCAGGACTTCATTCTGTGGTTCTGTTACACAGTTTCTGGAACTGCCTCCATCTCTAGAGCCAACTGTAAAAATATGAGTGTTATATAGCATCTTCTACCTTGGTGTTAGCACTCCAAGCCCTGGGTCAGAAAAACAGCTTCCTGTTTCTGTTATACATTTTTGCCCAAACTTTAGCATTTCCTAGAGGCTTGGATAGGGGAAAAAAGCACTGTTCTTCTCTACTGTTCAACTCAAAAGGTCCACCCGACACGCCATTCCTTGAGAGAGCCCCTGTTGTAACGTTTAGGGTCGCCAGGTTCTGGGTGCTCCAGTGCACTGTAAAGCGCAGCCTCGGATAGACTCCATCAGGCAACTGCCCACTGATTTGATGGCTTATTAAGCTCTGCCTTTCTTGCCCAAGTATGTGCTATCATTTAGTTTTCAGAAGCTTCCAACAGTTTTTCCACATAGTCTATCAAAGGCTTGTAGTTAACTTCCATCGGAGAAATAGGAAAGGATCTGTTAAACACATCTTACTTAGCATGGAAACTTCAAAAACACTTTTAAAGTTGTGTTGATTTTGTAACAATAGGGAAAATTACAACCAAAAAGTCTCATTAAGTGTAAGTAAACTTTCAAATGAGGATGAATAGTTATGGAATCTAATCTTAAATAAATGAATACAAGTAACCAATAAATTTTATTAAGAACTGTGAGTTGCAACTTTCCTTGTTCAGACTGTTTCATCTTGTATAGAAAGTTCTCATTCTGAACAGGGGAAATACAGTGAGTCTTTCTTCTGGAATAAGGATTGCTGCAGACTACCTCTAGATGGAGAAAGGCTTTTGTTTTGTGAGATCTGTTCAGTGCAGCCTTGCAGGCTGTACACAAACTTGAATTCTAAAACATTTGTGTGTGCGCACACACACAAATACACACACACACACACACACACAGTACTCTAAGTCGCAAAATGAATTGTCATTCCACTACAAGTTCAAACAAATGGAAATATTGCAAATAATCTTTTATAGATAAGCAGATCTGATGGTCTGTTTTCTGAGCACTTTGCGGTTATTATGAAAATAGATTGCCCTCAGTTTCACAGCCAGATTTAAACAAATGTTCAATGGTAGATTTACACGTTTGAACTACAGAACGGAAGTATATTTTGATCCCGGATTTGAAGCTCAACCATGGCTGAATGACTTTTTGGGAGCCCATTTTGATATCCTTGGAGAAAATAAATTTTCAATATAGCTAGTGTTCCTTGAAAAACTGCCTGCATTGTCATCATGGTCTTTAACTTGTCTATAGTTGTCTCTGGAAATGGTTGCTCTCTCTTCCCCTTTGGCTGCTCACTTCTAATATAAACCTCTAAAAATGCTCTCTTACTTGGCTTGAGGCACAGTTTCAAGACCAGAACACTGATTCTGGTCCATGTCCATACAGAACAGGTTGAGAAGCTTCATGCCCCATGTTTTGGCTTGGACAGAGAACCCTGTGTCTCATGTTTACTTTTCCAGAAAGGAGGAAGCCTATTTACCTCAGTATAAAACATCTCAGGTGCAGCAAGGGCAGCATTTCCTCTCCCAGCTGGCACAGGGCTTTGTTTATCTGGAGAAATTTTGCTCTGTGGCAGCCTGGCAGTTGGACTCAGAAATTCTGATGCTTTATTATCATGCCTCTTGTAATGAGAAACTTGCAGTGACATATGTTTATTAATCTTACTTAAAAGACACCTGCCCAGATGGTTCCTACCGGGGAAACACTTGCTGTCATCAATCCTTCTATAAGCAGCCTCCTTCTGCCCTCTGGGCACCACAGCACTTTACTGAGATGACCACAAGTGACTTTGCTTAATTAAGGGTGGGCCACCTTGTGAGATGGGTGGAGATAATCGTGTAGCCATGAGCAGCCAGTGGGTTCCCATCCTGCAGGTATCCTCTCGTAGTCCTGACCTTGGATGGAGAGAATTCCACTACCGCTGTATCTTAGCCTCCAAGTCCTGGGAGCAAGGGACCAAGTCCTCATTCTGTCTGCCCATGGGCTGTAAGCAAACAGCTGCACACAGCAGGGATATAATCACCGCTTCCTGAGGGCTGGGGCTGACAGGAATGGGAATAGGTGCTGGGCTTTGATTGGAGAGCCTTTTCCCTTTCCAGCATCTATTAGCATTTCTTCCTGGAAACTCCTGGGTATTTGTTGTTTGCCACAGAAGCTAGACTTCTATAAACAGAAACATTATTCCGGGGTGAAATTAGCTACGGTATTAAATTGACAAATGTGATGATGAGCAAACTTGGTAGTTGGGAGACAGAGAATAAGCAGCAATCATCTATGAAATACAAAGCAGCCCCAGCTATTAGAGAAGGAGAGGCGGTGAATTGTGAGCCTGCCAATGGTAACATGGTATTTCCTGATGCCATCATGTCAAAGGGGATTTACTGTATTTTTACCTCATGCTTCCTTTCCAGCTTGTGGGTTGGAGAATTGAAATGTGTGCCTTGATAATTTAAACAACCATCATTAGGCAGTGAACATTTGATGTCTAATTAAATCTCTCATACCGCAGGATCACAACTACACTCTGTCACCCAGCGATTGCTAGTCTGCAGCATACCAAAAAGCAAAGATGCGCAAATCTGCAATCAGTTTTCAGAAGGCTTGAGAGAGCTAGGAATGTATTTGCACTGCAACACTCTCAGACCTATATACTAGTTTTGAGGAATCTCTCTGGAGAGAATAAGGGTATTGATATGGTTGTAA
>PVJA010005769.1:64486-77263 GCA_004027025.1 Myocastor coypus | reverse complement strand
AAGAAGAAGAAGAAGAAGAAGAAGAAGAAGAAGAAGAAGAAGAAGAAGAAGAAGAAGAAGAAGAAGAAGAAGAAGAAGAAGAAAGGAAGGAAACAGAAAAGAAAAGAAAAGCGTCAGTAAGATCTTTAGTTTGTCTGTTGCTGTTTCCCCAGCAACTACAAAAAGATCTGGCACATAGCAAGCACTCAATAAATATGTGTTAAGGAGTAGTGAGTTAGCTCAGGGGGTTAAGCACCGGCTTTGGCAAATGTAGGGACCAGCATGTCATCTCTGGTCTTGCACCCTGCTCCAGCCCCACCCTGGGGGCCCACTGAGCAGGTGCTCCACTCTGGATGTGGTGGCACACGCCTGGAACCCCAGGGCTAAGGATGCTGAAAACAGGAATATCACTACAAGTCAGAGATGCATAGTGAGACCCTGTACCAAATACATAAAATGAAAAATGTTAATATCAATAACAATAATAATAATAATAAGTGTGTGCCAAATAAACCATCCTGAATGAAAACAAACAACTTTAAAATAAGGGATAAAAAGTGAAATTAATGCATAAAGTAGTATAAGTATATCATCATTATTAAAGTGAGAAAAGGAAGGTAGGGAGGAAGGATAAAATCATAGATTGATCTCTTATAAAACAAGGTGAAAAAAGAATGTTACGTAAACATCACACTGAATTTAACAATATGCTGTGACAATGTAGGACGTGTGCCAGTAAATCAAGATCTATTCATATGTCAGGCATTAGAACATGTAGGGAAACACAGTATTAGAGTAAAAGAGAAAACTGTGTGATCATTAGTAACTATAGAACATGACAAGGTTCAATTTTTTAGGATTAAAAATTTATAGCAAATTAGGGGGCTGGGGAGATAGCTCCGAGGCACAAGTGCCTGCTGGGCAAGTGCAAGGTCGTGAGTTCAAACCCTGGTCCCACAAAAAAAAATATATATATATATATATATTTATAGCAAACTTAGAACAACAACAATTTCTTCTATCTGAGATAGAGTAACTATGAAACCTCAAATCAGTAGTATATTTAATAATAAAAGATCAGAGGCTGTCACTTTAAAAGAACAAGGTAAGTACTCCACATCATCGTTTCTGTTCACCATTATACTAAACACTAGGAATTCATTCTGATGCACATATAATAGTTGAAAAGAGAAAATAAAACCTTTTCTTTGCAAACTGAAATAATTCAGCTGACCTGAGGTTGTGGCTCAGTGGTAGACTGTTTGCCTGGCATGTGTGAGTCCCTGGATTTGGTCCCCAGCAGTGTGAAGGGAACAGAGAACTCAGCAAGCTCACTAGACACAATACTTACATTAAAACTCTATTGAAATACTTGGGGCTGGCCAGATGGCTCTGAGGCCGGCCAGATAGCTCAGCAGACTAACACGTGCTTAGGCAGAGCACAAGGAGGGACCAGAGCTCCATCCCTGGCACCACATGCAAAGAAAGAAAGAAAGAAAGAAAGAAAGAAAGAAAGAAAGAAAGAAAGAAAGAAAGAAAGAAAGAAAGAAAGAAAGAAAGACAGACAGACAGACAGACAGACAGAAAGAAAGAAAGAAAGAAAGAGAAATTCTCTACAGTAACAGTGAGAACAAGAAAATATTCCGTTTATACTATCAAGTATTATTGAAATATGTGGAAGTAGATCTGAATAAATAAATAGATAAATAAATAAATAAATACTCTACTCTAGGAAAACTTTTTATTTTCTTTGCTATTTGACTGCTTGCTTGAGACAGGACCTCACTACGTAGCCCAAGCTGTCCTTGAACTCGCAGCAGTGCTGCTACCTCAACCTCCCATGTGCAAGAATTACAGGTGTGTGCCACAGCACAGGTCAAAGGTGTTAAATCTTTCCCAAAGAATATATAAATGAAATGTAATTCCAACGTACATCTAGTCATTGTCCCAACAGAGGTCTTATTTATGCAGTGTGATAACTTTGCATAAAGCTCAGGGAATTGTGAAGAGCCCAGAGCATTGACTGTTCAGGAGAGGAGAAACAGGTTGTGGACAGGAACAGGGTGGGACACTGGAGGACAAGGGAAGGGAGGGACGTCCTTGTCTATGACCTATTAGACTTCCTATAAAACCATTGCCACATAAGAGAGGTTCCAGTGCCACAGACAATAAGGAATTCCAGCTCTGTCACTTGTTAGCCAAGTATCTAGAGGCAAAATCCTCTGAATAACTTCTCCCACCCCATTTATAAACTTAACCTTAAAACATCAACATCATAAATCTTTCATACAAATTATATGAAACCATGGACGTAAGGCGTTCAGAACAGTAGGGAGTAATAAGAGCCATTAAAAGGAATAAATGGGAAAACTCCTCATCCAAACATTTGGGCTGCCCAGGCCTTCAGCCCTTCAGTCTGTGACTATCCCTGGATGGCCTGCATTAAAAAGAAAATAGCGCTGGGCATGGTGGCGCATGCCTGTAATCCCAGCACTCGGGAGGCTGAGGCAGGAGGATCGGTGTGAGTTCGAGACCAGCCTGGGCTACAAAAGTGAGCCCAAGGCCAGCCTGAACTGCATAGTGAGACCTGTCTCAAAAAGACAAAAAAAAAAAAAAAGAAAATAGCTCCAGCGGGCTCTCATCTGCTCCTTCATTACTACTATGTCTGGGCCTCTTCTTGCCTCTGAAACTGCTTTGCACCAAGATAATTAATGCCTACGCTTCCTCTGAAGGCAGAGGTTTTCATAGGTTTCTATGCCAGGGCCGCTTCCTTCCTAACCAGATATGCACAGCTCAGTAACACCTTTACTCCTGTCCCCTAATGCTGGCTATGGCACACATGAGGCAGAATACACTATGTGACTTGTGGCTATGAACAATAAGATGCTAAGAGCATCTAACTTTAATTAGAAGTAACTTTTTAGTACTTGACAGTATTGTGCCTAACATTCCACAGGGCTCCTAAGAACTTGACATAAAGATTTTGCTTGGCTTTCTTTCCCAAATTTTCTATTCTTGTACATTACAGATATAAAATTAAAAGTATGCCGAACATGGTGGTCCATGCCTGTAATCCCAGCACGTGGGAGGCTGAGGCAGGAGAATCAGTGTGAATTCAAGACCAGCCTAAGCTACAAAAATGAGCACAAGGCCAGCCTGAGCTGCATAGTGAGACCCTGTCTTAAAAAGACCAAAAAAAAAAAAAAGTATGTTGGGGTAAAAACAATATTCGGTGATGTAACTTATTTAATTTTTTTAGAAAAAGGGACATAAATGTGGAGTACATCTCTCCCTTCTAAGAAAGGACCATAAGATTTGTTCAGCTTTCTTGGGTAGAATCTGGTCCAGGAAACAGGCTCCATATTTTAATATAGTCGCTGCCTCTCCTTTCTTGAGGAATAGTTTGCCTCATTGGTGTCATAGGTAACTTAAGAACAACCAAATCTTTTTCACTAAGGAAGTTATAAATGACTTCTCTCATGTGATTTGTAAGTGTATTGACTATGAAATGCATGCTTTCAACAACACAGAGAAAAACTGAAGTTATTAACTCAGAACCAGTTAAAATGTTAGCAAGCAGGGGGCCTGGCAGGATGGCTCAGTGGTCTAAAGCGCCTGTTTAGGAAAGCTTGGGCGGCTGCAGGGACCGCAGTTTGATCCCCGGCACCACATGCTGTGCCAGCCCTGCCCTCAGGGCAGGCTGAGCCGGCCATGAAAATAAATAAACAAACAAACAAAAGTTCTGAAACAAAAAAAATTTAAAAATTCTTTAAAAAAATGTTAGCAGGCAATTGGAGAACAACTCAACACCTTACCTCATTTCTGGGAGCCCAAGAATTGCTTTCCACAATTCTGGTGAAAGTAGCACTATATGCCATTCTGATTAGAATCTCTCGACTCCACTGGTGCCCTGACCCCACCCCCAGGGCACTCTGAGACAGCAATTGAGACTGGGCGTGGTGGTGCGTGCCTGTAATCCCAGTTCTTGGGAGGCTGTAAACAGGTGCATCACTACAAGTCGGATCTAGTAGTGAGCCCCTGAACACCCTGCAGATCCTACCCTAAAATATAAAAAAATAAAATAAAATAAATAGAATCTCTAGATCCCAGAAATTTTCCACCCTTTTGCTCACCACTGCACAGAGGATACATGATGTCTCCCTGAGGCTCTCCCTACTAAGAGCATGCTCTGATTATGGGTGGCTGCAACAGGCCACACGTAGTGTGTAATTGCTAGTGACTGCTTTCTCTCCTCCTTAGAAAGCATAATAAAGACAGATTTGAAGGAGTGGGTGGAGGGGTCTTATTTGGGATTCTCCAGAAGAGCAGCACCATTTGAATGTACATTTAGTCTTCAGCAGGGATTTATTTGAGTGCCTGATGTGATCAGATGCTGAACACTCCTACCGTGGCCATCTCCAGGCTTCAGAGTAGATGAAGCCAGTGTCTCTCAGTGCAAGAAGTGGAATGCTCCAGAACAGGAGGAGCCAGTGATGCAGCCACACCTCAAGGCCCGGAGGAAGCTCCATGGAGTCACTAGTGCAAATCCACGTACTAAGGCTGAAAGATAGAGAACTGCAGCGGTCAGCCTTTCAGAGCTTTCAGCGACACAAACAGCCACTCTGAGGCAGGTGTGCCACCGCAGACCTAGAGTCTGATGTCTGTGGGCAATGACAGCAGGAAAACAAATAAATACCCACGCGACAAGAGTCAAATGAATCAGAAACAATGATCTTCCCATTCTTCCGCTTTTCCTCTACTCAGGTCTCCACCTTGTGGAAGGTGATACCCCCATTCAGGGCAGTCTCCCTCGTCCCTGCTCAGCTCACTGACCCACATATGCCAACTGTCCCTGGAAACACCCTCACAGATACACTGAGCAGTGTGCGATTCCCAGGTGTCTCTCGAGCCAAGCAAGTTGATGACAAAGATTAAAGCATCACATGGAGAAACCGCTGCTGCTCTTAAGTCAACTAGAGAAGAATCTTTATTTTTTTATTTTTTTTCTTGTTTCAGAACTTTTGTTTGTTTGTTTATTTATTTATTTTCATGGCCGGCTTAGCCTGCCCAGAGGGCAGGGCTGGTGCAGCATGTGGTGCCGGGGATCGAACTGTGGTCCCTGCAGCCGCCCAAGCTTTCCTAAGCAGGCGCTTTAGACCACTGAGCCATCCCGCCGGGCCCCTCTTAAGTCAATTAGACGGCTCAAAAGTTCACACCTTTTCATGGTAACTCCAAGTCTAGAGTGCTGCTCTAAAACTCTGTCTTTAGGTAGTAGCTCCACTGCCCACTCTTCCTTCTGATGATGCACTCTTCTCTGCGTGGTGGTAAAGAACTGCTGGGGCATCCCAAGGAGAAGCCTGACAGTGACTCTGAGCCATCTTGTGGTGGTGGTGGTGGTGGTGGTGGCGATGGTGGCCAATTCCATCAGGCACTGCCCATTTTATTGCCTGTTAACTTTCATCACAATACATAAATTCAGTGGAACTAATTCTAATGGCTGGAAGTCCAAATCCTATCTGGGCTGAATTTAGGATTTCCTGGTAAAAGAGGAAGCAGGAATCTTTTAGTTCAGTGGCACTTTCAAAAAGAAGTTTAATTGAAGTCTGAAATGTTGCATGAATGGAAGATATAAGTTTTAATTGAAAAATAATTATAACCACTTAATCATTTTTAAATGAGGGCTATAATTGCAGTCAGTGCACAATAGCCACATACAGACACTGAGATTTTTGCAATAAAGCAGGGATGGTACAGCTTGATTTGCTAATAGCACTTCCACTTCTCCTCCCTTTTGTCTCAAAGATTAATTCAGGCAAGGGCTATTAGTGCTGTTAATTGGTTCTGCAATTTAGACCTTGTGCCTGTGAATGAGTGACTGATGCAGTCGCTCAGCCAATAAATGGGAGCACTTCATCAATGCTCCCCATTGTCCAGCAGGGCACCATCCGGGCTACCCAGGCTCCCTCCTGCCAGCCTTCGAGGACAAAAGGCCCCACACCTCTTCTAGGTCACAGCCTCAGGAGGGCCTACAGTAGGTCATGAAGATGCCTCTGAGATGAGACTGAATTACTGAATCTAATGCACGCTCAACTGGCAGTCTTTCCTCTTGGCCCAAAGAGGTTTTCATTCCTCTCCCTCTGTTACAAAGCTATGCAGGAATAGGAGGCCCTGTTACAAAGCTTGGCAAGAGGCAGAGCTGACTGTAACATTAGCTTGAAGATAAATATCCCCAGAGCACAAGAAGGAGACCTTCTTTAATCGCTGCAGCACCTTCTTGGCATGGGCAGCACACCCCAGGGAAGATATGGAGAGTTATCAGGCCCAGTGGAGAAACATACAGCTTGTGCCACCTCTAAGGACTTTGGAGATAACTGCATGCTGAAATGCCACCAAAGAGCACCGTGATTAAAGATCATCCTTGCCAGCGGTCATTTGCAAACCCACATTGAGTTTCACTGTTTAGAAAAATTGTCAGTGCTCCATGAAAGCCCCAACCCCCACCCTCCATGCTACAGCTGCAGGCCCACCACTCACTGCCACAGGTATTCAGGTCAATGCCTTTTGGAATTAAGATGCTTAGGGTTAAAGTTCCTCCTACCATCTTGACTCTCTGGAGCCTCTTCTTGGCAGAAGTAGTCAAACAAGATAAGGATGTGGCATGTCCCCAGTACAGGGAGGGGTGGGTATAGAAAGCAGCTCTGCGACTGACCCATTGGCATGGAATATGTTTATCTGAGTCACTCTTCTCCCATTGCTGGGACAAATACCCGACACTCAAAATGAAGGAAGGAAAGGTTTATTAGCTCGCAGTTACTAGAGGTTTCAGTCCATACTAGGCTGGCCCAAGGCTGAGTGGAACAGGACAGAGAACATCCAGTTTGTGGTGGTGGTACAGCAACAAAATGGTGACAGAGGCAATCGACCAACCATGGCAGCAGACAGCAATAGCTTTAGTCTGTCTCTCTGTCTCTCTTTATATTATATTCAGGCTCTCCGCCTCAGCCTGTCCGCCTTAGGCTATTCCCATAATCCCAGAAGTACTCAGACCATAATCCCATCAGTATTAAAACACATAATTCCAGGGACTCATGAGTCAAGTCTCAACCTATAGAAGTCCCTGTCCCATGACTGCATGAGGCTTTGAGGAGACAACTAGATATAAGCCATAACAATGTTCAGCCCCTGAATGTTCATCCCCATGCAGAATGTGTATTGAGGCTCCACAGGGGCATCCAGGCTCAAGTTGGGTCTTATTCACAGGGTGATCCTTTTCCCCAGAATAAGACTTTAAAAATCTTGTCTCTGCTCATACAAGGCAATTTGCCTGTAGAAAGAAGAACCACTGCTTAGACAAGAGGTAAAGGAAAAGTCATAGCACGAGAAGTTGTTTCTGAAACAAGTTACCAAGCACAAATCTCCAGACACAAACTCTGTGTTTAAGCCACTAACTTCATCTATCTTTAATAAGCAAAGATAGGGCGGGGGAGATAGCTCAGGGGAACAAATCCCTGCCTGGCAAGTGCAAGGTCCTGGGTTCAATCCCCAGTTCAAAAAAAAAAAAAAAAATAAGCAAAGATAATTTTTACTTTGGGACCTTTTTTACTTAATGACAGAAATTCAGCCTTGACCTTATGCATCCCCAAAGTTTGAATCTAAATTTGGGAGTTTATATGGTACTAAGCCACCAACCAAGGATGTATTATCTACATAGAATTTAATAACAATCTTATTCATAGTCACTTTTTTGTAATTACAGTTTTTTTTTTGTTTGTTTGTTTTTATGTTCTGTCAACAATAAGTGTTCCTCCAAAAAGAAAATCTCTAGAAGTTTAACATCTAAAGCAGTGATTCTCAACCTGTGGGTCACAACCCCGGTGGGGGTCCAATGACCAAAACGCAGGGGTCATCTAAAGCCATTCTGAATCATAACTGTTGCAAAATTACAGTTTTGAAGTAGCCGCCAAAGTTATTTTTTGGTTTGGGGTCACCGCAACATGAACTGTATTGTGGGGTCACAGCATTAGAAAGGTTGAGAACCACTGATCTAAAGAGTCCTAGCAGTTAGTCCTGAATATTAACAGTATTATATGGACAGACAAGATAGCTTAGGGGGACTAAGTGCCTGCTTAGGCAAGTGCAGGGACTGGGTTCAATCCTGGCACAACACTAAAACTATGCTTGGAATGCATGTCACTCTCATCTTTTTGATGTGTACTGCTCCCAGTGTAAAGTCAGTTACTGTTATACTCTCTCTCAAGACTATTAGTTGAATGTAAGAGACTGGGCCAAATACCATAGGCTTGACAGGCTACATTTTGTGTTTCCTTGAATTTCCAAATATCTGTGTAAAAACTGTAACTGCTTATATCACATTCTATGGAGCATTATTAGAATATCAATGATTGTCAGAAAATATCAATTTCAAGCTAAGTCAAAGATATTCAGAAAGCCAGTGATGATAAGCTCAATTGCTATGTTACAGAGTAATAGTACCACAAAGCTTTTCTGCTGGAGGGATGAGGATGTGAGTTAACAGACCAAAAATTGGAGAAAAAGAAGGACGATGAGGATAGCCAATATTTTGGTCCTAGCCCTTCAATGTCAGTAAGGACTCAGGACATAAGAGAACCTGTGCTGTAATATCCTAAGCTCAGAGGTGTCACAAATGTTCTGGTCAAGGAGATTATGGGACTTCAGAGGAAAAGGATAAATGAACTATAGTACGTCTAAGGAGAGTCACCCAAAGAAAAACATTCTCTCAGGCTCTCACAGAAAGTAAACTGCCCAAGCAATGGCCATGACTCATCCCGAAGGCTGACACTGACAACAGTTCTACAAAGCACTGTATATGGTCCCAAACTTAATCCTGAGGGGATTTGACCTTGGAAGATACAAAAGATGAATGTTTTGTTATGCAGGTCTTTCTTTGACTTGCCCTTGATCACCCACCAAAAAAGTTTAATTACGAGACATGAAATGCAGAGCTAGATTGATGAGATGAGCTGTAGGAGGCGTGGATCAATAGCCTCCAACAGTGCAAGTTTAACTGGTGGACTACTACAACTGTGAAACATTGGACTGTGTATATATCTGCTTCCTCTTAATTCAAAGAGAAGAATTTTTTTTTCTTTCCTTAGCAACATCAATAGGAAGGTGGGTCATGCCCACACATTGTGCTGTGTATAACTATTGTGAGGACAATATATAATGTATCAACTGTTAAAAAAAAAAAGAAAGAGAAAAAAATTAATGTTTATTGAAAGTGTTAATGTTTAACTGTTTGGTCAATCTTATACACCAATATCTATTAATCTAAATTGATCCAATGATGAAAATATGTAATATAACCATTATTAAATTTAAAAAATACTGAAAAAAAGAATAGGTTGAAGATCATTCATGTTTGCTGCAGGCACAGTTCCATATCTCCAGCTCCCATGGTCCTACACATTCTTACACTTAATCAGTAGATTTTTCAGTAAGCAAAGATAATGCAGCTACTAGACAACATATGCTACCTCAGTGCTGTCATTCTACAAGACCACTTAGAAGTTTTCTAGTGTTTAAAATTCAAAACATCACAAAATGCAATGTAATATTTTTTTCTTAAAGAAATCTGTCAGCAAAAACTTCTCATCATTTCCTATGTTATATGTGTTTCAATTTTTTTTGTTGTTGTTGTTTTCTGGCCTGAACATACATATGTAAGTTAAATAAAAGAAAAATTCCCTGTCTGAAGTCAAAGGGAGACAGTGGAGCCCTGGTTTTAGAGGCCCAGCTCTGATGGAGGAGGAGGACTAGCACAGAGGACACCCCGAGTCACAGGAAAGTAACAAGCAGTGATTACAAAGCAGGGGATGGGCCTGTGTAAGAAGCAGTGAGAACACAGTAAACCAAGGAAGGAGAGAGCGGAGGAAGGAGGGATGCAGGACCCAGCCCTGGTTCTCTGTGTACTGTCTCCTGTTGAGTCTTTTAACCTCCGCTAACAAGTGCCAGAACTGAGAGTTGAAGGACCAAGATATTAAACCCAGGACTCCCAATTCCAATTCTCCTGTTGGGTTTTGGAATGAGTATAATCTTGAGTTATATGTCTTGGGTTTCTGAACACAGAGCTGGAAACCATCATGTTGAGTAAAATTAAAGCTAAAAGAAGTCAAATATCATTTGTCTCCTTCCATATAAAAAAACCCAAAATTTAATTAGTAAATAATGAAAGTAAAAGGTGAGAGGACAAGAAGCCAGGAGGTGGACTTCTGGAGACAGGGAAGAGGACAGTCAAGAAAGGGAGGGGGAGAGGGGAAGGGGCTGAGATCAATTAAGGTATGTTAAGTGAAACTTCCTAGAACAAACCCATCATCATGTAATATAGACATGAACTAATAATTTTTTTTTAAATACTAGTATCAAGGTAGCTGTTCTGAGTCATCATTTAAAGAACTTCTTTAAAATCCATGATCCATAATGCCTGGCCTCATCCAAGTCTTCCTGAAGCAGTCCCTGGGAGACAGGATCACAATGTCGATTACATACATAAGCTCCTAGGGTGACTCTGAGGTGTGCCTGAGGATGGAAACTAACATTTTGGATGAATCGTATTACTTCCTACATATTTGTAGGGCAGAGGGAAAGCGACCTGTTACTTCCTGAGCTTTAGTTCTCCCTTGTGTGCCATGTTTTGTACACCTTTCTTGAGCTAGGAGTTCCCTCCACTCTGCTGAGGAAGCTGAGGACAGCGGTGTGATATGCCATAGGGACCCTGTGCTGCTAAGGAGCAGGCTGGGTTTGGACCCCAGACTTCAGGATTCTTGGTTCCTGGTCTTTGTAACTTCCTACTCTGTTAAAGGGAGGAAAGCCTGATGGTGGAGGGGGAAAGGGAATTTTCCCAGAAGAACTGAAAACATTGTATTATAATGATGTTTATAGCAGCACAATTTGTGATAGCCAAATCTTGGAAACAACCAAAATGCCCATCACCTTAAGAATGGTTGAAAAAGATGCTGCGTTTTTATACAATGAAATATTCCTTAGTCATAAAGAATGATAACTTGAAGACTCCATATATAAGTGGATGTATCTTGAACTTATAAGTGAAATAAACCAGACCTACATGTGTAAACATCACATAGTCTCCCTAGTGTAAGAACCCAAAAGAAGAAATAAAAATGGAAAGGCATAACACAGCTAAATGGAAATCAAGAACTTAAGGATTAAACAATGAAGAGACAGCAAGCAGAAAAGTTAGGAAACATGGCAGGGGCAAAACTGTCCACTTATATACACAGGATGAATTAGACAATGGTCCTAAGCATCTCCAACAGATTTTTGACACTGAGGATAGTGATGTGTAATACTAAAACCATGCTACTTGAAATGCCTGCCATTCTGGTCTTTTAGATGTGTGCTGCTTCTAATGTCACTTCAGTTATTGCTATACTCTCAGGTAAACGGTTTAAAAAAAAAAAAAGGTGATAAAAGAAAATAAGAGACAAGGAAAAATGCCATAGGATTTTCTTGCTACAATTTTGTTTATGGTTAGCTTTTTAAATTGCTGTGTAAAAATATGCAATTTTTTATCACATTCTATAGGGATTTATTAGAATATCAATGCTTGATGGAAAATACCAGTTCCACGTTAAGTCTAAGGCATTTGATATTCAGAAAGACAGTGATGTTAAGCTCAAGTATCTATGTTATAGAGTAATAGTATCACTAAGTTTCTCTTCTACAGGCTTAATAACTTAAGTTTGCAAACCAAAAAATTAGAGAAAAAGAAGGGCTCCCAAAATAGCCAATATTTTGGCCCTAGTCCTTCAAGGTCAGTGAGGATTCAGCACATAAGAGAACTTACTGTAACATCCTATAACTCGGTGGTGTCCCAAATTTTCTGTTCAAGGAGATTATGGGGCCACAGAGGAAAGGGGTCAATGATGTACAGTGTGCCTAAGGGGAGTCATCTAGTGAGAAAACATTCTCTTGGGCTCTCACAGAGAGCAAAATGGTCAAGCAATGGCCGTGACTCATCCAGATGACTGACACAAACTAAAGCTCTACAAAACACTGTACATGGTTTCAAGGTAAATCCTGAGGGGATTTAACTGACCTTGTCACATAAAATTTACATGCTTTGTTACATAGGTCTTGCTTTAACTTGGCCTTAACCATCCAGCAAAAAAGTTTAACCATGAGGCATAAAAAGTAAAGACAGATTAGTATGCTGAGCTATCAAAGGCTCAAGTCAACAGCTTCCAGCATTGACAGTTCTGCTGATAACCCATTACTATTATGGAATACTAATATTATGGAATATTGGGCTATGCATACAACTACTTTATCTTAGCTCAATGAGAAGAAATATTTGTACCAATAGTATTTAGAAAAGTTATTATGTCTGAATTTTATTTATTTATTTGTTTAATTTATTTATTTTTGTCTTTTTGAGATAAGATCTCACTATGCAGTTCAGGCTGGCCTTAAGCTCACTTTTTCTAGCCCAGGCTAGTCTCAAACACACACTGATCCTCCTGCCTCAGCCTCCCATGTTCTGGGATTACAGGCATGCGCCACCATGGCCTGACTCATGTCTGCATCTTGTACTCTGAACAACTACTATGAAGACAACAATGTGCATTATATTAATTATTGTGGCTATCATACTGACGTGTTTTGAAACTATCTCATTAAAAAAAAAAGAAAGAAAGAAAGAAACTATCTCATTGTGATTTCTTCTTAAAAGTAATAAAATTATTTTTTAAAAAATCCTACAGATAAAAAGGATAACTGAAAGAAAAAAAAAAAAAA
>PVJA010005769.1:0-64386 GCA_004027025.1 Myocastor coypus | reverse complement strand
TCTTTTGAGGGACTGGCTCCCTCTGGTGGCGGCTGCTGCTCATCCCCGCGCTCTCTGACCCAACACATTGCGAGTAGCGCTGCCAACCAGTTTGAGAGTAGGAATCACCTGGGAACGTTTAAAATTCACTCCTGGCCTGGATCATTGGAATCTGACTACCTGGGGAGACCTGGACCTGCGCTGTCCACGGCAGAAGCCACTAGACACATCGACTACTGAACAGTTTGGGAAGGGGCTGGTTTGAACTGAGATATAAATTGAAATCTATGATACATATGAAATCTCTAAAGTACGAAGAGAAAGTAAAGTAGCTCATTAATAACTTCTACTTAACTACATGTTGACATGATAGTTGAATACATTGACTTAAATGAATCCATCACTTAAAAAAAAACTCATTCCTTTTTACTTTTTAAAATATTCGATAATTTAGAATTATATATATATGGCTTGCATTTGCAGCTAAGGTAATATGTAAAATCCTTGAGCTTGTAAATAAAAATACTGGATGCCCAATTAAATTCCCAATAAATCCAAGATGTTTAGCATATTTAGTGAATTTGGAAATATATATATATATATATATATATATATATGCATCTCATGCTATATTTGGAATACATTTATATTAAAAATAAAATTCACTGTTTCTCTGAAATTCAGATTTAACTTAGGTATTATAGTTTGTATCTAAAACATGCCCAAAGAAAATAAGAATCAAGATAAATTAAGCAAGGTGCAAAGTCCCTATGGTATATTTATCTAAAATGTACCAATCAAATTAATCTTTTTAAATGTCTTCCATAAAGTTGTGTGGCCAATGGTGGGCCTTGGGGGAGTGGCTGGATCATGGGGCAGTCACTTTTCATTGGTAGACTAATCTATTGATAAATTCCTAGCTAAATGAACATTAGGTGGGAAGAAACACATCACTGGGGCTTGAGCTACACATTGGTGTCTTATTCCTGATTTTAAACTTCTTTTTTTTTTAATGCATTTAGTACAGGGTCTACAGGGTCTCACTAGATCTAACTCATAGTGATCACCCTGTTTCCAGCCTCCCAAGTGCTGGAATTACAGGGGAGCACCACCATGCCCAGTCTCAATCACCATCTCAGCACACCGCCCCCCCCAACACACATTCCCTGTATCTGCCTAGGCAGGCACTTCAATCTGCTGAGCTATCTGGTGGTCCGTGTTCCTGATTTTAAAGGCAAAGCTTTCAGCTATTTTTTCCTTTCATCTCATATGATGTTAACCATTTATCATAGGTGGGTTTTATTAAATTGAAATTAAGACCTTGTATGCCATTTTTCTCAGGCTTTTTGTGAGTGGGTTTTATAAAATGATTCTTCTGTGTCTATTGAAATGACCATGTGGTTTTTGTCATTGCTTCCATTTATTGGCTTGTTTATTAGATTTACTCACTTCTATGTGTTGAACTACCCCTGCATCCCTGGAATGAATCCTACTGAGTCACCATGTATGTATGGTCTTTTTCATGATTTGCTGTATTCTACTGTTATCTTGTTGGAGATTTTTGCATCTATGTTCAGTAAAGAGATTGGCCTGTAGTTCTTTTATCATTGGGTCCTTTTGTGGTTTTGCAATCAGGGTAGTGCTTGCTTCCAGGAATGACTTTGGGAGTACTGCTTCCTTTTGGATTTCACTAAAGAATCTGATAGTATTCACATTAGTTGTTCTCTAAAGTTCTCCAGTGAATCCATCTGAGGGGACCTGTGAGTTTTTTGTTAGTTGCTTTTTAAAAAATATTTCTTGGCCGGGCGTGGTGGTGCATGCCTGTAATTCCAGCACTCGGGAGGCTGAAGCAGGAGGATCGGTACGAGTTTGAGACCAGCCTGAGCTACAAAAGTGAGCTCAAGGCCAGCCTCAACTGCATAGCGAGACCCTGTCTCAAAAAGACAAAATAAATAAATAAACAAACAAACAAATAAATAAATAAATAATATTTCTTCTATTTCATTGACTGAATTTGAATTATTTGTGATTTTTATATCTTTTTGGCTCAGCTTTAGTAGCTAGTATTCTGTTCATTTCTTCTAAATCCTCCATTTCATTATAGTACAGATTTGCAAAGTAATACTCACTGATCCTCTGGATTTTGACAGAATCTGTTGTGATTTCACTTTTTTCATTTTTAATTCTATAGAATTGAATTTTCTCTCCTTTTTTGGTAAAATTGGCAAGAGGGTTGTCTATACTGTTTATTCTTTCAAATAACAAACTCTTGATTCATTGATGCTTTGTGTTTGTTTTTAATTTTTTTAATTGCAATTTTATTAATTCTAAATTTAATTACTTTGTATCCTGATCTTTATAATATCCTTCCTCATGTTAACACTGGGTTTGGGTTGTTGTTTTTCAAGGACCTTGAGATGCATCCTTAAGTTAGTGAGTTGAGTTCACTCTGTTTTTCTGATGTGGACATTCACCACTATAAACTACCCTCTCAGGACAGTTTTCATTGTGTCCTATAGATTCTGGTAGGTTGTACTTGAAGTAACATTATATTCGAGAAAATGTTCAATTTCTTTCTTCATTTCTTCTGTGGCCCATTAATTATTCAGTAGGGTGTTATTTAATTTCCATGTGTTCGCAGTTTCTGTCATTCCACTTTCTGTTGATTTCTAATTTCATTGTCCTATGTTCTGATAATATGCATAAGATAATTTTGATTCTTTTGCATTTACTTAAGGATGTTTTTGAAACAGTATATGGTCTCTTGTAAGTTTTGCCTTGAAATTCACTTTGTCTAAAATTAGGTTTGCTGTTCCTCCTTTTGTCCAAGTTCCTGTTGTATCAAATAATGTGTTCACCCTTTCGTTTTTATTTTGTGAATTTCCTTTTGGATTAAATGTGTGTTTTGTGTACAGAAGATCATTGGATTTTGTTTATTAGTCTATCCTGTCAGTCAGTGTATTTTGATTAAATAATTGAGATCATTCACATTCAGTGTAGTTACTGCAAGGTATTGTCTTATTTCTTTCATTGTATTATTTTCCTATTGCTGATTTCCTTATTTTTTGTCTTCTGTTGAGCTTTTCATCTTCCCAGGTGTATTCATCCTATATGACTTACAGTCATTGTTGGCTTCAATATGTCTTTCTAGGACATCCCTGAGAATTTTTTTTAGTAATGCTACTTTCGTGTTCACAAAAGTCTTCAGGTGCTCTTTGTCTTGGAGATACCTTATTTCTCCATCAATTTTGAAGGAAGGCTTTACAGGATATAGAACTCAGGGTTGAAAGTGGTTGTCTGTTAGGGTTTGAAATACTTCAAGCTGTCCTTGCCTTAGGCGTTTGTGTTGAGAGGTCTGTGGTGATTCTAAAAGGTTTACCTTTATATGTAATTCATTGCTTTTCTCTAATAGTTTTTAAGATTTTTGTCTCCAAAATGGACTTCTTTGACAATGATGTGGTATGAGGAGGTTGTCTTTTGGTTGTGGCTATTTGTGGCTTTATATGACTCACTTATCTGTATGTTTATTTCTTTCCCTATATTTGGGGAAATTTCTGCCAATATTTCTGGGAACAGGAGTTTTGTGCCATTTGCGCTGTCTTCTGATTTTCAGTAATCCCTGTAACTCTTGAACAATCTTCTTTGTGTCACGTAGCAGCTATTGGATCCATTTTTATCATCTCTTAATGCTTTTAAGGTGGCTCTGAGCTGTTGGTCTTTTAAAGTATCCTTGTCTTCTAGTTCTGAAATTCTGTCCTTACACTGGTTGCTTCTGCTGCCTATACTTGCAATATAATTTATAATTGGTTTTCTGATGGCAACATGTTCATGCCTCTAATTCTTTCTTCACTGGTCATTCATGTTTTATATCATTTTATTTAGCTGAGCTAGCTTTATACTGGTGTCTTAGGAAAGTTCCTAGATCATTTTTGTAATCACTTCTATTGTCTGTTTAGTTATGTCTTCTGTGATCTTGCTGAATACTTCTTTAATTTTTTGGTACTCATCTCTTTCAAGTAATTCTGGTGTGTGATTTAAGATGTTCTCCTTCTCTGTGCTCCTCGGAATGGCTTTAAAGGAGTTGGGAGTTTTAGAAGGTATTTGTTGTCTTGTTTTTCTCATGTTTCTGTGTCTATTTGTTTTGTTCTGAGGTTTGTGGACATATAAAATCTTTGTTGCTCATATAGAGATCTCTTTAGTAGCTTCTCAGTGATATACTTCAGGCATGGCTAACTAGTAGGTAAAAGGTTAAAAAAATTTACGTAGTCAAATGTTACAAAATTGTTTGCAATGAATTTTTGACAAGAAAATATTTTTACTGCATATAATTTAAGTGATAAAAATTGTATGTGTGATCTGACTCTTAAGTATGTGAAAAATATGAACCATACTCAAGGTATCTAATTACTGGAGATAAATAATGACAAGTTTTTAATAATGATAATTCATAGAGCTAGAACCACTTTAATTTTTGAGCTTTGGAGGCTTGGGATTTTTATTTTTCTTTCAGTTTACCTATATATTTATTAGACTTTATTCTTTTAGAACACTGCTAGTTTTACAGCAAATTGTGAATAAGCTATAGTGATTACCCATATACACTACCCACAGCCTTCTCATACAGAGTCTGCAAATGTCAACATCACTCACAGTAGTATTTTTCTTACAACTGATGAACCTACATTTACACACCAGCACCCAGAGGCCCTAGATTCCCAAGGGTTCACTTGGTGTTGTACATTCTATGGGTTTAAACAAATACATAGTGGCCCATATCTACCATTGTAGCTATACTACATCATATGGAGTGCTTTCACCACTCTTAATAAAATTTCTTATGTTCCACCTGTTCATCTTTCTTTGGGATTTTTTTTTTTTTTTTTTTTTTTTTTTTTTTTTTTTTTTTTTTTTTTTTTTTTTTTTTTTTTTTTTTTTTTTTTTTTTTTTTTTTTTTTTTTTTTTTTTTTTTTTTTTTTTTTTTGGGACCGGGGTTCAAACTCACAACCTTGCACTTGCCAGGCAGGCACTTGTGCCTCGGAGCTATCTCCCCAGCCCCTGGGATTTTTAAAAAACTATTATTTGATTTTTTTCATACCATTTCATATTACTTTTTCTATAAGGAAAATGCTGGTTGAAGTCTTTGTGAAAGAAAATATAGGTTGGCGTCTTCATTTCCCCCCATGACTCAGAAATCCTTTGTGTGAACGTTGCTGTGTCCTGAATAAAGGTACCAAAGGTGAACATGGAGTTGGTGTGTCGAATATTGGAGGGGGGCAGGAAGCCAAGTAAGCCTCCAGCTAGTCAAACAGAAACCAACCCTCCCTGCCTTGTTTGCTCTCTCGTCTCACTCTCCTCCTGATTCCTGAGAGCAGGAAATGAAGCCCTGCTGCTTCCAGATACTGAATGTTGGCTCAGATAAGGCAGGTGCTGGTGGGCAACATGAGGCTTCTGTGCCCATCGTCCTAGCCACTTCTCCACTCGATCTTAGCCAAAAAGCCGAGAAATGGTTGAGCCACTTCTGACCTAGAGATTTTCCTGTCATCTTATTGTCATCACAGAACTAATTCATTTCATATATTGACTAAAGATAATTGTTCTCAGTTCTTGCACATAAACTCTTTAGTTTTAACAGCTACACAGTCGCCATACAAGACCATTCCGCAGAAGGGCTCAAAATATCTCTGTACTCTACTTACTGCGCAGCCTAGAGAAATCTTCCGCGGATGACCAGCAGCATACTTTCCTTTACTGTACCTCCATGATCCCAACTGAATTTTTTATTTAACATTCTAAGTCAGACAGTTTCTCACAATACCACATGCAGTCAGTTGTCTTTTCATTTTCTTGATGTCTTTTGATACACAAAAATTTAATTTCAATAAATCTCATTTTCTGCTTTTATTCACTACTTATTTTGGGTATCATATCTGAGAAAACAAGATATGCTTCAAGTTCCTGATAATTTAGGTCTATGTTTTCTTCTGAGAGTTTTATAACTCTAGCTCTTAAATTTAACTTACATCTACTCATTTGAGTTAATTTCTGTGTATGAGGTGAGGTGCTCTTGCATGTAGATATTATGTTGTCCCAGAACCATTTTGTTGAAAACACTACTGTTTTCTCCTCATTAAATTGATCTATATGTCTATTCTTGTGCCTGTGCCACATCATTTTGATTATTATAGCTTTGTAATGAGCTTTAAAGTCAGAAATTGAGTCTTCCAATTTTGTGCTTTGCTTTGAAAATTATTGGTTGCTCTGGAAACTTTTAATTATATATGGAGCCATTTTTGAAAATTTCTACAAGGAGTAAAACTGAGTGTTTTTAATCTAATGATCAATCTGGGGACAACTGCCATTTTAATACCATTAAATCTTCCAATCCATGAACTGGAAATTTAGTTTTTCCTCTTATTTCAGTTTTCTTTAATTTATTTCATGACTGTTTTGAAGTTTTCACAGTGTAACATTTATATCTCTCTTATGAAATACCTTCATTCCTAAATATTTTACTTTTTTCCCACTATTGGGGATTGAATTAGAGGGTTTTGCACTGAACTACACCTCCAGACCCTTCTATATTCTCATCTTGAGATAATCTTGCTAAGTCCTTACGTTGCCCAAGCATGCCTCGAGCTTGCAGTCCTCCTGCCTCATTCTCCCAGAGTGCTAAGGTTACAGACAGGAACCAACCCACCGGGTATATGTTGTTCTTTTGGATGCTATTTTAGTTGTAACTGTTCTCTTAATATTTTTTTATTTTTCATTGTGGGAATATAGAATTGCAATTAGTTCTTATCTATTAACATTGTATTCCGTCCAGAAGAACTGAAAACATCATATCATAGTGATATCTGTGCACCTATGTTTATAGCAGCACAATTTTTGATAGCTAAATCCTGGAAACAACCAAAATGCCCATCATCTGAAGAACAGTTGAAAAAGATACAGTATTTTCATAAAATGGAATATTATTCAGCTATAAGGCATGATAAACTAGAAGACTTCATATATAAATGGATGAATCTTTAATGTATACTCACAAGTGAAATAAACCAGACCTACATATGCAAATATCATATGGTCTCCCTAGTTTAAGGACCCAAAAGAATAAATAAATAAATAAATAAATAAATTTTGGGCAGTACCAGGAATCAATCTCAGGACCTTGCGTTTTCTGCATTCTCAACCCCTATATATATATATATATATATATTTTTTATCAAGAGTGACTTAAATACAGAATGCAATCAGAAGAGTTAAAAAAATGTTTATTGAAAATATTAATGCTTAATTGTTTGATCAGTCTTACATACCTATGTCTGTGGATCTATACTGATTTGATGATGAAAACATGTAATGTAACCATTGTTTAATTTTTCTTGTTTTGAAAATCTATACTATACATACTCTTGTCACTGTCTTTTTCTATTTTTGTTTCTGCTATTTTTAGTCTTAAAAACATAAACAAATTTTAAAAAAGAAATTTAGACTCTATTAAAAGAGAATTTCAGATAAAGAAGTAACTGCACTACAACATGAGGAATATTGTGCAAGTGCCACTGCTACATTAAATCGTTGTAAGGACTTGTCAGAAAACAAAACAAAAAAAATTGTATTCTGAAATTTGACTTCAATTCATTTATTACCTGTATTATTTTTTAATGGGTTACATAGGTCTTCCTTCTATGTATGGATGCAGGATCCATACATATGCAACATCAAGTCATCTTAAAATAGTTTTATTGTTTTAGTTTAGATGACCCATTGTATTTTATTAGTTAATTGCTCCAATTAAAATCTCCAGTGAAATGTCAAGATGATGAGAGAAAACATTTTTTGTGTTATCTTTAATATTAGGGAGAAGGCGTTCAGTCTTTCACCATTTTGGTACGATTATAGTTGTGATGTTATCATGGTTCTCATTATCAGACTTAGAAGATTCAGAATCATTTTTCTGTCTAAAACAGTACTTTAGAATTTTCTTTGCTGTAAATCTCAGTTGGAGAATCCTCTCAGCTTTGTTTGTTTGGAAATATTTTATCCTTATTTCATTCTTGAAAGATTTGCTTGCCAAATACAAAATTCTGTCTTGGCAACTACTTTCTCTCCATTCGTTAAAGGTGTAATTCATGTCTTCACACACACACACACACACACACACACACACACACACACACACACACGTATACACACACACTATCCTACATACTTTCTTCTATCTTTGATCTATGAATTGACTCCCTTTTATTCTGGGTCTAATCTGCCCACCCATGTTCTAATCACTGTTATCAAGGAAAGAGAGATGCTAGTGCCCAGGCCTCGGCCACATGCCCCCCTCTATGGAGGAAACTGCTCTAACTGAAAAGAATGGGTTGGCAAGGACATAGGTTGTTCCTCAAAAGAGTAAGAACAAGGTGTGCTGACTGAATGTAATCAGGGGTCTGGTTTTCCTGAAAGTAGGTTCCCAGGACCCACGACTTTCAGGAGTGTCTGCAGGAGAGTACCAAACACACCAGGATGGCTGGTCTCCTGTGCTGTTATCAGGTGATTCAAAAAGCTAACACTGAGCCATAGTGTCCTGTGCTCCCTATATCATGATCACTAAGATCTGTGGCTTTTCCCTCTTCCAGGTTTCATGTACGTTCTTCCGAGCCTCCCAGTTGACCACAAACCCTCGGTCATGAAGTGTAAATCACTGACCCAGACACTGCTCAGTTATCTGTGTAAGCATGAGTGTGGTCCAACGCTGTGGTATTTTAAGCTCCCTTTCTGTGGTAAGCTCCACCTCATGGAGCACTCACCATCTTCTGGATGACGACCATTCCTAAGTGACACATTTGTCTCTCCTATTGCTGTATTTCATCTCAGCTGATTCATTTTCCTGCTTTTCTCTCTGATCCCGAACAACTAGGACCACTTCATCTTTGAGCTCCTTGTCTGTATCTCAGCTGTGTAGTCATATTACCCTCCAGGAAGCCATCAGTGCTCCTATTTGCCATTTTTTCTCTTGATTCTCTCTAATTGTTCACAACTGGCTTGAACAATAATTTCCAAGGAGGGCTTACTCACCACGCAGAGATAGCCAAAACCATCCACTGGGGTGTATGAAAATAATTTCCAAGCGTCTATCTGCAGCCATTTTTGTATTACTCTTTTTTAATTTGCATAAGAGAGTATGTTTTATAAAGTATATAGTACATGTATATTTACATGTGTATCTCTTATAAATAACTACATATATCTGCACTTAATTTATGTTTAGACATCTCCAATGCTTAGCATACTGGCCTGCTCACCATGCTTCTTAGACAAAGGCATCCATGAATGAATCAAATCAATCCATCAGTGACATTTCTTAGCCCCTGTCCGCAGAACTCTTTATATGAGCCCCTTGTAGGTTCATAGTCACTGTCCTCAGGAATTTTTCATTCCTCCGTCTCTCTTCTGATCCTGATGTGAATAATTTTCCCCTAAATGTCCAGGCCTCATTGCCAGCTACCTCAGTCTTTGGTTTTCCTCAGCCTCGTTGCCCAGAGTCTTCAAGTTTGCCTCTGCCCAGCCAGAGCTTCCCCTAATGTTAGCATGTCCCCTCAGGATCACCAAAAACTGCCACCCTCCCCTTCAGCTGAGGAGTCATCCTTTCACTCCCATGTTCTGGAATTTCTCCTGCCCAACAAATCTTAATATCTCACTTAGTATCTCACTCACCATCAGACAGCTGCCAGCCCTGCAGCTCCAGGCCTCTGCTCCTGTGCTGGCCAATTGACCGCCCTGCTCTCCATCTGAGATGAAATGAGAAAAAAAGAACACAATGTGGAACACAAGTACAAATATCTAACTGCTCTAACAGTCTATGGCTCCCTACTATCCAGAGACTGACTTTCTATCTTTTTTACAATAAGATATTCTTTCTTTTATATAATGATTATGGTAACTGGTTATTGTCTTTTTCCTGGCAAATTAATAATTTGATCATCTGCTTTGGGTCCCAAAATCTTTTCTATGAAAATTCACCCAATTATAAAATCTAAAACTCTGGGGATCGCTAAAGTATCATTACACAGAAAATCTTTTATTTGATTTGATTTTAAAATGGAAAAAAGAAGTTGATCCCTTTAGTAAAATATATCACAGGTTATAATAGCATGCATTTGTAACCTTAGCTACTTGGGGAGCTGAGGCAAGAGAATCATCAATTTGGGGCCAGCATGGACACCTAGTGAGACCCTGTCTCAAACTTTTAAGTGTGGGGAAGACACCTGAGAACGTAGCTTAGTGGTAGAGCACCTGCCCAGCATGTACAAGCTGTAGGTTCAATGCAAAGGACTACGTGAAAGGGGGAAGAAAGGAAATAAAAAATGGATGAAAGAAAGAGAGAGAGAAAGAAAGCAAGAAAGAAAGAGAGAGAGAGGAGGGAATGAGGAAGGGAGGTATGGAAGGAAGGAAGGAAGGAAGGAAGGAAGGAAGGAAGGAAGGAAGAAAGGAAGGAAGAAAGGAAGGAAGGAAGGAAGGAAGGAAGGAAGGAAGGAAGGAAGGAAGGCAAAAATCATCCAGAAGAACGTACAAACTAAGTCTTTCCAATTAAACATCATGCATTACTGTTAAGGCACCCTGCCATGAGCCCCCTTCCCCTGCACCATAACTCCCTCCTAAACACAGATTTGGAGACAGGAGGGACCCCAGACAATAAGCAACCTGAAGAAGGAAGCTCTCAGGGAAAGTCAGACAGGTGAGAGGAAGGGAGCCTGAGAATCCTCTATGATGATGCCATACACTTGCTAAGGCCTGATTCAATATTAGGATCTGCATCCTATAAAGGCCTCCTATGCTCAGCCTACACCTTGAAACAGGCATGGGCTGACAGCTGAAAAAACATAGAATCATGAATAGTGTCCATGGTCCTGCTTCATCTTGCTTTGTCACCAGTGGAAAAAGTTTGTGTTTGCCAACTGAAACCCTGCTTGAAGAACAAATACAAATGTACTTTTCATAGCCCAAGTGGATATATATTATTTGAATTCTTTTCCAAATATGTTTAAATTTGTAACCTTCTTGTAGGCATACAGTTTACTGAAAATCCAAACACCATCAATCACTCAAACTGGGGCTCAAAAACACAGCTGAACTCTGGGACATATTTTGGTTACTTGTGCTTTCCAGCTTTAAAACCATATCTTGCATCAAATGGGTTCAGGATGTGTGGACAATTTTTGACTCCCATTGATGGTCAGAGGAGGGCTATCTCACTACTCCCTCAAGCAAAACCAAGTGGACGTTGAGTCACCACTTGGCTGAACCCCCATCCTCGGAACGCCCACATTAGGCTGAAACTCTGAAGTGGATGTCATTTTTCTGAATCACACCTGACTCAGCAGGCTGAGCTCGTGACGCAACATGCTGAGTTTCTCTCAGAGCTTCTGATTGATTGCTTTTTCCCTGCAAAGGAGAAGACACGGTCTCTCATTTCTGAAAATCTGAATTTGTTTTTTCAAAGCCCTCATTGAATCGCTGAAGTCTCTTGAATCTAGTACGTTTGTTTTCACCACGGTTCCTATTTTGTGGTAGGAAACATCTCCTATTTTCCTGCAAACAGAGCCCCAGCTTGGTAAAAGATGTAACTAAAACCTTACAAAGGTATTAAAAAGAGGAACAAGCTCTGCTTCACATGTTATCACACACACTGAGATTGTCTTCTCCCTGATTCCCAGATCTTAGGAAATTTCCTGCAAGGTTCCAAAACATCCTTGATCCCTAGCAATCTGGACAGGTAAGATCTAAGGAGCAATTTGAGTGCCAAGGTATATGTTTGGAAGATCATCTGTGCTCGTGGCAGCCAGGGAGAAGCGCTAAAAGGAGCCTGCTTGCTAATCATTGGGCTAGAATGGCAGTTACTGCCGATTCCTGAACGACCCAGTTAGGTGTACCCAAGATACCAGGAGACTACAGAAAAAGACAGAAATGTCCAGCATTGGAAAGAGTGCAGTGTATCAGGATCTTGTTAATAAAAGTGTGCTTGAGGGTGGTGGCATAATGTGGTAGATTCTTGATATTTGGATCAGAAAATAGGGACTTGTAAAGCAGTCAGACCAGCAGTGACTTCATCAAAGCCAGAAGGCACCCAGTTTATATCAAGCTAAGACCAGAGTCAAACATATTCCTGACACTGTTGTTCATTTACAAAGCTCCCCAAACTACTCTAATGGTTTTGTTTATTTATAATATACTGAGAAATTATGCAGGGAGAACTGACCATGGTTTCTTTTGTGGACAATTGTGGTATTTTTGCTTGGGCCTTGGTCACATCAAGCTAAATTTGCACAATCATCTGAGTTTCTGATGTAATATGCAAAATCCCACTGTCACAATCAAGAAGTTTTTTCTATGGTTACTTCTCTAGAAATTTTAAGGTTTCATTTCTTGCATTTAATTTTTTAACTCATTTTGAATTGTGTTTTGTATATGGTACAAGGAAGGATCAAATTTCATTCTTTTATATGTAGATAGTTTTCCTAATATCTTTTACCAAAGACCATTCTTTACCTTCTATATATTTTTGGCCCTTGCCAAAAAAAAGTAGTTGACCACATCTGACTTGTTTTATCTCTGTGCTCTCTATTCTATTCTGTCTATGTGTCCACTGGCTCAGAATATTACTATTTTCTTATTATAGCCTTGTAATATAATTTCAGATCAGAAAGCCCACTACAGCCAGGCGTGGTGGCTCATGCCTATAATCCCAGCACTTGGAAGGCTGAGGCAGGAGGATTGCTGTAAGTTCAAGGCCAGCTTGGGCTACAAAAGTGAGCTCAAGGCTAGCCTGAACTGCATAGCAAGACTTGGTCTCAGAAAGAAAGAAAGAAAGAAAGAAAGAAAGAAAGAAAGAAAGAAAGAAAGAAAGAAAGAAAGAGAGAGAGAGAAAGAAAGAGAGAGAGAGAGAGAAAGAAAGAAAGAAAGAAAGAAAGAAAGAATAAAACAAAGAAAGAAAGAAAGAAAGAATGAAACAAAGAAAGAAAGAAAGAAAGAAAGAATGCCCACTGTCCATACCTTTGTCCCAAGGTTGTTTCACTATATAGGATCTATTGATCCCATAGATATTTTGGAACAGCTTTTTCTATTTTCATAAAAAGGAACATTGTAATTTTCATAGGGGTTGTATTGATTCTATATCTCACTTTGAGTAGTACAGACATTTTAACAATATTAATTCTTCCAATCAATAAGCATGAGTATTTTCAAATTACTTGTATCAACCATGTCTTTTATCAGTTTTGCAGTTTTCAGTGTATACAGGTCTCTGTTGCCCCCTTGGTTAAATTTATCCCTGGGTATTTTTATTTTAATTAATGTTATTATGAATGGTTGTTTTAAGTTTCCTTTTAGTTATATCATAATTTATGTAAAAAATACAAATGGTTTGTATTTGCTTGCTTTGTGTCCTACAACATTATTTAATTTATTAGCTCTTGCAGAGTGTGTGTGCAACCTTTGTGATTTTCTGCATATTGAATCTTGTCATACACAAGTGGTAAATTTTCCTTCTTTCAAATTTCTTTGTCTTCCTTTTCTGCTTTACTGTTTTTATTCATACTTCTATTTTTGTCAACAAGTTGTTCATTTTCTTACTGCTGAGTATTTAAAGTTCCTAGTACAAGAGGCTGGGGAGATAGCTCCGAGGCACAAGTGCCTGCTGGGCAAGTGCAAGGTCGTGAGTTTGAACCCTGGTCCCACAAAAAAAAAAAAAAAAAAAAAAAAAAGTTCCTAGTACAGGGGCTGGCCAAATAGCTCAGTGGATTAAAGTGCCTGCTTAGGCAGACACGGGGGCCAGGGGTTCGATCCTCGGCCTACAGTGTTGGCCGTGCCCCTGGAGCATGCTGAGACAGCAATTGAGATTGGGCATGATGGCAGAAGACTGTAATCCAGCACTTGGGACACTGAAATCAGGAGAATCACTGCAAGTCCAATCCATGTAGTAAGACCTGTAGCCACTGTATACCCTGTCCTAAATTCACACACACACAAAAAAAAAAAAAAAAAAAAAACTAAAGTACATGGTGTATCATAAGTATGAACCTTTATCAGATATATTTTTTACAAATATTTTCTATCAGTATGTAGCTTCATTGTTTCAACGTTTTAAAACTGATACTTAATGGACTGGGGAGATAGCTCAGCAATCTAAGCTCCTGGTAATTAGATGCTATACCAAATAAACAATTTTTTGAAAGATTGATAGTTATTTTTATTATCATATCTCAAACATGTAATTCTGTTATTTTCTAACTTAAATTGTTGCACTTGATATGGTGACTACTATTTTTTTTCTTTTGACCTTTGGTTTTTCCTTTTTCCTGCATTGGGACGTACACCCAGGGCCTCACACATGCTAAGAAGTGCTGTACCACTGACCTATATCCTCAGCCTTGACAGCTATAATTTCCTTCTTTTAGGTTTTTAAAAGATATTTTTCTCTTTGTCTTTGATACTTTTAGTATTATGACACTCCCAAGTGCTGGTATAGTTTATTTCTATTTCTTAGACCTCACTGTACAATATTAATATAGGATTTATGCTTTTCATCAAGGCTAGAATCCCTCCCCCAAAATTCATCAGCTATTGTCTTTCTTTCATTCTGCTAATTCTCTTTCCCTGCTACTTCTATTAGGTGTGTGTTGGGACTTCTGATTTTTCTCTATTCTTTACCTTGCTGTTTCATGTTTTTATCTTTCTTTTTCTCTGCTTACCTTTTGTGTGACCTCCTTAGTTCCCTATTTTAGCTTATGAATGCTACCTACATCTGTGCTTAATCTGCTAATGGCTATTAACTTTTTATTGCTGTTGTAACAAATTGCCAAAAACTTAGCAGCTTCAAACAATTCTAACTTAGTTACTTTTCACTCATTGCTGGGACAAATACCCAACACTCAAAATGAAGGAAGGAAAGATTTATTTAGCTCACAGTTGCTGGAGGTTTCAGTCCATATTCAGCTGGCCCAAGGCTGAGTGGAACAGGGCAGAGAGCATCCAGTTCATGGTGCTGGAACAGCAACAATATGGTGACAGAGGCAGCCAATCAAACAGGGCAGCAGAGCAACAGCTTAAGTCTGTCTCTCTGTCTTTCTTTATATTACATTCAGGCTCTCCGCCTCAGCCTAACCACTTTAGGCTACACCCATAATCCCAGAAGTACTTAAAACACGTAATCCCAGGGATCATAGATCAAGTCTCAAACTCTAGATCAGTACTAAATCACGTAATCCCAGTAACTCATGAGTCAAGTCTCAATCTATAGAAGTCCCCACCTCATGGCTGCATAAGGCTTTGGGGGGACAACTAGACATAAACCATAACAAATACCCACTTATTGTTTCAAAGTCCCTACAGGTTAGATGTCTGGCATGCTGAACACTCTACTGAATGAAGTTCCTACTAGGCTTAACTCAAGGAATCTGCCATGTGTATGCCTTCAGACTGGGCTGCAGATACTCTTCCCATCGCTCTAGCTTTGAAGATCTTAGTTCTTTACAGTTGTGAGACTGAAGACCTCTTTTCCTTAATATATATGACCCTGTTTATCTTGAAGTCAACAACTACATATCAAGTCCTCATTCTTCAGATCTCCCACCTTTCTATTGTGTCTCTTACTCCCTATTCTACATTTTTTTGCGGTATTATAAGTACATCGAGCTTTCCCGGATAAACTACAATGATCTTCCTATTTAAAGATTAACTGATTAGTAACTTTAATTAACTATATCTGTATAGTCTTTTTTTCATATAACTTACTACAACCATGGGTAACACAAGGGCCAGGAGTAGAGGGTAAACAAAATTGTGCCTACTATACTGTCCATTGAGTTTTTGTTTTACTGACTATATAATATTTAATTTTTAGAAATTCTGAAACAGAAAGAGCAAATCTTCAGTTTTTTTGTTTTGGTCTAGTTTTGTTGTTGTTGCTGCTGTTGTTGTGCTAGCAGTTTTACTCAAGATGTCATGCGTGCTAGCCAGAGCTTCTACCACTGTGCCACACCTTGCCCTCCTGTTCCTCTTAGGCCCTTGCTCTTGCCAGGCAAGTGCTTATTCTGCTCAGCTATCTCCCCTGTCCTCTCCTGTTGCTCTTTAATGGTGACTTTTATGTACTTGTGGATTTAGTTCCTTCCTTAATGTCTTTGGTCTGATTTTCTCGGAGAGGGTTCATTGTAAGCATTTGTCTTATCATAGCATTCAGAACTAAGTGAGGCACTGAAGCCAAACTTCAAAAGTTGATTCTATGCATGTCTTCACAACCTTATATTAGAGACTTTGTGTTTCCATTGACAGCTCAAATCAGCCATGGTAGGATTGCTTATACCATGAAAATTGACAGGTATCATAAAGCAAAGCGATTATTTTCTTTTATGAATTCCTTTACTAGTATTCTGCTTATAACAGATTTTACACTTGCGTTTTTGTGTTCAAGTTTATTTTTTTTATTTTTTTTTCAAGTTTAATAAAGGCATTAAAGTAGAATTCCTACGCAATCTGCATTGAGGGCTTTCCAGATGCCCCTATGAGTCATTCTAGATGCATTATTGGCCTGAAATCACCCTTTAAAGTTACTTACTTAATATAGAAGTTACAAGACAATGGCATTTAGTGTGTACAGATAGACCCTGAACACATATGACAGCAGCTCATGATGACAGAATCTCAGGAGATTTCTTTTTTTTTTTTTTTGGCTTTTTGAGACAGGGTCTCTCTACGCAGTTGAGGCTGGCCTTGAGCTCACTTTTGTAGCCCAGGCTGGTCTCGAACTCGCACTGATCCTCCTGCCTCAGCCTCCCGAGTGCTGGGATTACAGGCGTGCGCCACCACGCCCAGCAATTTCTTTTTCTATATATATACTAAACTGAAACCCAGGTTTTCCAGCTTTTGTTTTCTTTCAGGGTCAATGAACTGACTTTCCTAATTCATTCCGTGAGTTAACTAGACTACTGAGTGACTCTTGTCTAATGGTTTCAGATTATGCTTCCTGGAGCCACGTAGTGTTCTAGTAGATGGACTCAGAAGCTACTGCAGGGAACAGAAGGAAAGGAGCCAGCTCTTCCCTCCATCCTAAAACCAGAGCAGCACATCTTTCCCCTCCCTTCCCATTGCCACACAAGGTCACACACATGCACTCACACATGCATTTCTGACAATAGCATACAAAGAGGGCTATTTTAAAAATTTTTTTTTAAATGTGAGCTATTCTAAGCTCTTAACTTTATATAGAGAGAAACTGGGGCACAAGAGTTGATACTTGAATTCAGAGTTCAAATGAAACAGTAGACAATTTTTGTAAGAAATTTAGAGTTTAGTGTCTGATTAATCCGAAGAAACACGATGTGAGAGTGATGATGGATTGCTGGGGTTTTGCTTAGAGTATTACCACTGTGCTCTTGTATGTCAACATGCCTTGGCTGCTATGCTCAGCGTGTCTCATGTATTCTCGCATGCAGCCTGCAAAACAGGCCAGGTGACCCCTACTTCTGTGTCACCTTTTAGGACATGACAAGGGTCAAAGAGGACAATTTAGCTGCTGTATATGCTCTGTTGATAAGCAATAGGGTGGGGATTGATCCCAAGCCACCTAGCCACGGGCCTTTATACTGCCTCCCTCTCCTTTCTTCTGTCTATGTTCTTTCTGTAGAATAAAGCAGAGTCAATTCCATAAAAGCTGAAGTGTAACCACAGTCATAAGCATCTTCCATCAAATAACCACTGAGGTTGATTCTCATTATTTGTGTATTATGCATTTGCAAATTTCTCCCAAATTTATTTTAACCCCAAAATCAATAGTCCTGATACTTCCACAATCATATATACGTGTGTAGATAGAGAAAATTCAAATTGCTCAAATTGCATATTTCTAGTTCAGGCAGAACAAGGTACACTCTGCTTTTTTTTTTTTTTTTTCAGTTCTCATATCATAAACAAGTATCTCTTTTGGAATATATTAAGTGCCACACTTTTGTGCTTTTCAATAATTTCACAGTTTAATATCTCCCCCCATGCATCATAGAGAAGACACACACTCTAGGTCAGTGGCGGGGACCTTACGCTATTTTTCTTCTCAGACAAAAGATGTTGGGGACTAGGGTGATAGCTCAGCAGCACAAGTACCTACCTGGCAAGTGTGAGGTCCCAAGTTTGATCCCCAGTACCTCATGCTGAGCTGGAACCTTGGCAGGCAGTGCCAGCCCCAAAGCTGCTCATAATGGTGCATGCCTGTAAACCCCGCACTGGGGAGGCTGAAACAAGAGGATCACTACAAGCCTGAACTGTGTAGCAAGACTCTGTACCAACAACTAACTAAATAAATTAAGGCAAACGATATTAATATATGATTGCTTTTTCCTAAACTAAAACCTCAGTATTCAGGTTTAATTACAATGTTGGCATGTGGTAATGCATAATTTTGGGGGGTTCCAGTTTGGGCACTTATCCTTAAATGGGTCCCCATTGCTTCTTGACCTTTTGGTTAAGATCATGTGTAAACAGTTCACCATTTCTCTGCTTGGTGATGGGCAAGACTTGTTGGCTGCGACTCCAGTGCTAATGAAATAACAACATGCAATGAATATGGTGTCTTTAAGTAAAAACACACATAAAGCAAAATTATCCATTAGTACTAAAACTGTTGTAACCAGAGGTTCATAGGAACCTAAGTCTGTATTTTCTCTATGGGGAAAAAAATTCAGTATTTGCTAACACCGGTGTTTTTTGATACCTTACAATAGTAACCAATGTGATAAAAAAAAAAAAAAAAAAAAAAAAAAAGTTATTCCTCATCGTGCCTCAGGATCATCCTCACCGAAGCTTTGGAGGCATGGTGGCTGTCCCCACATGAGTTAAGCCATCTCACACCTGCAAGCCACACCGATTAAGCCTACAGCACCTTCCGGGCAGCCACCTCTGCACTTGCTTTACCCTCTGCAGAGGGGAACCTGGTTAATCAGGAGAGAAACTCCCTTGAAAAATAAACAGTGAGTAGAGTGTACATATGGTGAGAAACAAACGGCTCTTGGTACCATGTTGTGGAAATTATCTCACTTAGGCAGATAAAGGAGCAAGGCAAGTCTAGGTGGCTCTGGTGAGCGCGCGCGCACGCACACACACACACACACACACACAACATAATTCATTCGTGACGCGTGTACCAGCCTCTTAGAGAAAACTGCATCCCTACACTCAGCGGCGTCAGAACGGAGCTATCCTTTGTCTTGCTCTGTGCTGTGTTGACCTTGAACTCCATCATGTCTGTGACTGCCTGCCAGGGCTTAGGGTTTGTGGTTTCACTGATCGGGTTTGCAGGCGTCATTGCAGCTACCTGCATGGACCAATGGAGCACCCAGGATTTGTACAACAACCCAGTGACTGCTGTGTACAACTATCAAGGGCTGTGGCGCTCCTGTGTTCGAGAGAGCTCTGGCTTCACTGAGTGCCGTGGCTACTTTACCCTGCTGGGGCTGCCAGGTAAGAACTGGGTGCCTGCCTAGGTGGCTGTGAAAATGGGGTGGAAAAGCAACCACGGCCTCTGCCTGGGACATGGGAGAGAGATCACAGGAGAGAGAGGAACTGGATTGACTTTTTTAGCAACAACCATCACCACAACTGTTGCTATAGGAAAAAAAAAAAATCTTAGGGACAACTTTCTAGAGCTGGAAGCTTCTGTTCCCCCAGCTGAAATGATGCCTGGTTCTCCTAGGGCCATTTTATCCTTGTAAGCCCTTTGGGAGCAATAGCAGTCACAGTTACCCACACAAACAGGATGCAGGAGCCTAGGCTTTAGCCACTGTCTTCCCTTAACACCAAGTTTGTCCTCACTGAGCTGAACACTGCCTAACGCCTGAACAGATTCCACTCCAGGTCTCTTGTGCCTGGCTCCAGCTCCCAAGTACATAAACAACCCACAGCATCAGAAATGGGGCAGAGAAAAGGCCAGAGATAAAGAACCAGGATTCACTGAGACGTTACAGATGGATTCTCTGCTCTGGGACTCAGGTTTCTAATTCCAGAAAATATTGACCCCAAGGAAGGAGATTTCAGGCACTCCCTGCAGGGAGCTTCTGTCTGGCTAGTGAGCTCTGCTGTGCAGGGAAAGCGTTGCGGCTACCATGCACCCTTCAAATTGTCGTGTTAGCTACCCCAGGACTGTATGTTCATTTGCTTAGTAGATCACTCACTTCAACTTGAAGAAGAAAATCAAGTCACAAGAGAGTGTCAAAAGTCCTCCACTTAGTCTATAAAGTAAGACAATAATACTCGTCATTTTCAACATTTGTTCATTTGTTCTTTGTTCATGTGTTTATTAGTTCCATAATTGCAAATATAAGTCATGATAGGGGAATTGATCTAAGTTAGGAAGAGTCTGAAATAGAACATTACAGGGCACTCCCCACCAGGAATTGGTCATTTGACTTCAAGGTCAGAACTTAGAGGTAGACACAGGGCAGGCAGGAGGCAATAAGGGAAGCTGTCAGTCAAAATGATTTGTTTTTATACTCATTTAACATTTGTGCATAGGGTATTCCCTATGCCCCCAAGATTCTTTGGGCTTGGCATTCCAAGAAAATGGGATGCCCCTGGCTGGGCAATGCCAGGTGTCAAGCAAGGAGGGGCCAGGACTGGTGCTGCAGTGATCAGATGAGTGGGACACCATGCAGCCAAGGCACTGCCAGGCCAGAAAGGTCACTGAAGACACTTGAGAGTGGATTTGAGGGGAACAGTGTTGCAGACGAAAAAGTAGCAGAGGCAAAAGCCACCAATGTCGCACTCAAGCACAAATGACAGCATGGCTGTGGCTGGAGAAGGTTGATGTGGGGAGGATTGGAGAGAGCAACGCAGGCCAAGCTAAGGTGTTTGGAAACCCAGGAGAAGCTTATTTAAGATTGTGGTATTTCAAGAATATTAGTCAGCTAAAAAAATGAAAAATAGATCAGGGCTGGGGAAATAGTTTGGCAATGTAAGCACCTGCTGGGCAAATGCAAGAGCCTGGGTTTAATTCCTGGTCCTGCACACTGTGCCAGCCCTGGAACTCGGGGTGTGCCGTAGTGACCACCAAAACTAGGCATGGTGATGTATGTCTATAATCCCAGTGCTGGTTTCTTTTCTGCGTTCCTGCGACTAACTTTCCCTTCCAGTCCACGGTCCGGTTCCCAGCCCACCCAAGCTCGTGCACCAGCCAGGTCAGGATCCTTGGTCCGCCTTCCCCCTTCCCCCATTCCCCTTCCCCACCCCTTTTTTTTTTAACCCCTCCTGCCCAAGCTCCACTACCGAATGCATCATAATCCCAGTGCTGATAAGGCTGATCACTATGAGTCTGAGTTGGGTGGTGAGACCCTGTACCAAATACATACATACATACATACATACATGCATACATATGTACATGCATACATGCATATGAAAAAATATTTAATCCAAAAAGAAAAATAGATCACAATAGGATGAAATACAACAGTAAAAATGGTAGAGCAGGTGAGAGGGTGGGACCAGGTATCAATAGAACATGAACCAGAAGTGGTCAGTGGCTGGTCAGTGATTTCTTCCTCAATGGAACTGGAAGATGAACCACTTCCTGTTCCTAGATCTTATTGCCCACTTGCCAAGTCTAACCAACTGTCCATACAATTCTTTTTCACTTCAGTAACAAAATCCCTCTCCCCACAAAAAATGTCCAGAGCCTAGGACTTGGGGTCCTTGAAGGGCCAGAGGTACAGTGAACAGAATCAGAATAAGGCTGTTCTCATGCCACACATGGCACCCGTCAGGAGACAGAAAGGCTTTGTGCTGGTTCCCAGAAGGAAACAACAATGGCAAATCGTGCACTAGCCCTTGGGTAAGCTACAGCTTTGTAATAGTCTATATAATCCCAACTACCACTTTGCAAGACTGATACCATTATTATCTATCTTTTGCACAAGGAACCAGTTTGAGTATCTTGCCCAAGGTTACTTGTAGATCTTATCAGAGCTCAAACCCCTGCTCTATCTGAGCCTAAGCCCTAGCTTGCAACCCTAAAAGAAATCTACAAGGCTCAAAGACCCAAAGCAAAAATCTCTGCTGATCAAAATAGAAATCTCTGGTGCAGAAATACCTTCCTTTCCTCTTCTCTAACATAAAAGTCTGGTTCCGAGCCCCAGCCAGACTTCCAGGGTGGACCCTGGGCTAACAGCAGTCAACAACCTCTATGCTTATGCTACAGATAAAGTGGGACAGGATGGCCTGCCCATGCTCAGAGACCAATGATAGGCCATACTGAGACTGCCTTTTATCCTTCTACTAGAACCTGTGTGTGTGTGTGTGTGTGTGTGTGTGTGTGTGTGTGTGCATGTGTGCTTGTGCGTGTGCATGCATTTTTAAGAGAGAGCATTTTATGACTAAACAGTTTAAAAAAATATTTTAAGAGGCTATTACCAAAACCCCATTTTTAATTTTTTAAACAAAGGCCAAACTAATTTTAATAGGCAAACACTTTGAATAGGTACTTTGGAAAAGAGGACATCCAAACATTCAGTAAGAACATCTTTAAAGGAGAACTTAAAAATCATTAGGAATGATAAATAATTTCAAAAAAGAAGAATTCAACAATGGTTTTATATTTTGCGTATTGTTGTCTTCAAAGAAGTTGTTCAGATTATCAGATATAAGCATGTAAAACTGGTTGAAAAAATTAGACTTCAACTGTTCCTTTCAATAAACCAATAGAAATTAATAGTACAATTATCTTAGCTATCATATATGTATGTATGTATATATATATATATATATATATATATATATATATATATATATCCTTTCTTTCATTTCTCCCATTTCTCACCCAGTTGTTTCTTCCTTTTGAGCAGTTTCTTTCCCTTTCACAATATGTATTGTACCTTTCAGATTTTATTTACTCTGTCAGGTTCTTACACTAGGGAGACAATACAATGTTTACACATGCAGGTCTGATGTAGAAATCCCACTTTTAAAACAATTCTTACAGACCTTCAACATTGGTGTAAATTGTACTCACTTCAATGTTACTTTAATGTATACAAATATGACAATAAATTTTAAATTGTTACATAAGTCCTGCAGGAGCACCAAAACCACACTTGTGAATGTAATATAAGTAACCCCAAAAAAGCTAATAAGATCCAATTTAAAACTCATTTTAGCTTTAATCTCCACTTGGTCTGTAACAAGGCAAAGATATAACCTCAATTCTAGTATTACATTTCATCTGTTTGAATGTTTTGACTTTAATATTATTAACAAAGACTCTTCACTCACATAGGTTTGCTTTACAAAATGGTTTTAATAACTGCTAGAGATCACAACTCACACTCAGCCACACCACATCAGGGACTTATCCTCTGAGTCATGGATGGTCATGAGGTGTCCGGGACTTGATAGTACCCTGCAGAGGTCTTGGTTCGTTTAAAGAAAGGTTGTGTCATGATGCTCCTGAAATCCATCTCTAATGGCTATCTTAATCCAATGATTTGACAAAGAAAGTCCTCTCCTGTGGGTTTTTGCCAATAATTATTACAATTTGGTATACACAATGACAGAACAATGAAAACCTGGGGGATGGTACTGACCACCAACATACTGACCACCAGAGCATCTGTCTTTGAACTTAGAGCACCAGTACAGCCAGCTGGGAGAAATTCCTACCACTCTATTTTCTGATTGAGCTACAATGGAGGCTTTGGTCATTAAAAATTGAGGATATTATTTACCTCTCCCCTGGTGCAAACATAATCATAAAAATCAACATGAGCATAAGTCTAGCCAGCATGTCTGGAATAGGGTTTTTCTTCATTGCTATTGAAACAAAGGTACAGAATTTTTAAACTTCCACTGAGAAGTTACATACTCCCAAGAATATAAACACAGATTCTTGGGCTGAGCAAGAAGCAGTCAGATACAACCAAACCCTCTAGAAATACTTGAGGCATAAGATTACCGAGCACTCACTAGACAGATTCTTCCCTGCATTCACAATCAGAAACCAACCTGTCCTGGATCTGCTGGCCATAAAAAAAGTTTCCTTCTGTTGGTTCAGGGTTGAGGGGGAGACACAGGGAAGGAAAAGCAAAGAAAAATATTCAGTCTTCTCACCCATGCAGAAATAATAAAGGAATAATGGCCTAGAAATTGTGGCATTAAAAGAAATGTGTACTCATTCAACATCTGTTGAATACATATTACACAGCAGGCTATCTGGATGTGGGCAATATAAATATCAAAGGGAGAGAGACAGTCAGTAAATAGATTATTGAAATATAGGGTTTCTCCACCACAGCATTTCTTTTTTTGTATTTTAAGACAGGGACTATAGGGTCTACACTCTACAGGGTCTCACTAGGTAGATCAGATTCCTAGTGAGCCTCCTGTTTATAGCCTCCCAAGTGCACCACAGCATTATTGACGTTTGAGGGCCATACAATTCTTTTAAGGATATCTAGTAGCATCTTTGACCTCTACCCATGAGGTAGGTGTAACATTGCCCCTCCACCCAGTTAAAAATGTCTTCTGATATTGATAAATGTTTCTTGGGGGCAAAATCATCCCCACTTCAAAATCACAGCAACCAAGGGTACTCAGTCATGCATAGCACAGGGTGCCAACCAGGATGAAAGAGGAGCCTTCAGAAGGGAAGTAAGGGCTGACCCAGGGCTGCTACAGCAAGCATGAATTACCTGGGCCAGCAAAGAGGCAAAGGGTTTGAGCAAAAAAAAAGAGGAAAGGGAAAGGGAGAGGGAAAGAGAGTGGATAATTTGCTAAGAGATTGAAAGAGCTTAGCTCTGTTCACGTGTGGCACAGTACAATGTTACATGCTAAATGCTTAAGAACAATATTTTAATATAGTTTTCAAGAATCAAAATTTAAAAATAAAAAGCTGCGCTAAGAGGAAATTTTAAAGGACTTAACTGGAAATATGTATTACGTGTCTACAGATGAGAGAATTGTCAAATGGATGTTTGTCTCTAATGTATTAAATAAACTTAGTGAGAGCTAACTAGGTGCTAGGCACCATTTCAAGAAATTGGCATACATTAATATATGTAATTTACACAATTGTATTTATTTAAGTACATTGACTTATGTACTTTATGATCACAACAGTGCCTTGAGTTAAGTACTAATATTATCTCCATATTATAGTTAAAAAACTGAGGTTCAGTGAGGTTGAAGAATTCTCTAATGACTGGGAGTGGTGATGACTATAATTCTAGCATTCTGGGAGGCCAAGGCAGGATAATTGCAAGTTCAAGCCCAGCATAGGCAGGTTAATGACTTAGTTTTGTTTGTTTGTTTAACAGTAATGGATTACCATCTCAGACATTTAACCAAAACTTAAGGCTTTGATAATTCAAATCATATATTAGTAAAAGGATATACAAATAGATTAACAATAAAATCTATAATTAGAAACATACATACGTGAATTTAACATCAGATAGAGGAGGTTTCAAAAGCAGTAGAGCAGTTATTCAAGAAATGCTACAGAGGGGCCGGGGAGATAGCTCAACAGTCTAAGCACCTATCTGGCAAGAGCAAGGACCACAATTCAAGGCTCAATACAACACCCCATGCTGGCCTCTGAACCCTAAGTTCAGACAGAACAGAGACACACAGACAGAGACAGAGACAGACACAGACACAGAGGGCATGCCAAGCCTGCTCAGGGTGCGCTGAGATGGTGACTGACACTGGGCATGGTGGCTCGCAGAAAAAAAAAGAGGCTACAGAAATTATTGCTTAGATCTTTTGTAAGTGAAAAGACAATGACAACACCAACCAACACATAAACCAAAATTCATCTCATATTAATTATACATAAAATACTACTGAATATTTTTAAGTTCTAAAACAATTTTATCTTCTAAAGGGAAAATAATTCTCTTAGCACAGTAACAGTGGAAGCAGTCACAAATGAAAACTAAGTTTATTTGACTTCCTAATTCAACAAATAGATATTGCACACATTTTATGTCCCAGATACTGAGCAGTACATAAAATAAAATACAATGTATGAGTGGTTTTTTTTCCCTAAAATATGGGTTGAAACTAAATGTAAATAACCAATCAAAAAGATGTTTTTGGGCTTATAACATTACTAAGATCTGTAACAAATAAATAGCTTATACGAGTTGATAGGAAAGTGCTCCACTTCTAGTGAGTAAATGAGAAAGCTGCACAAACTGACAAAGAAAAGAAAAAATAACAAATGTTTCATAGGTGTGCATTTAAAAGAAGCTAAACAGAGGTGGGGCAAACTTTGGTAGAAGATTGCTTGCTTATCATTCACGAGGCCAACTTTGATCTCTACCATCACAAAAAGGAAAAAAGAATTTCAAACTCAGTAATCAAAGAGATGCAACAAAAAATAGGTGGTTATGTACAACTTACCAAATCCACAGGGCAGGTCAGTATGCAGTGGGATCTTTCAAGGATTGCCTTCTAGCATAAAATTCAACAAAAGCAGTGCTACTCTACGTAAAAAGAATTTTTTTACAAAAAGCTTCACACTCTTTGACAAGCTAATTCCAGTCCTATGAAACTATCCTAACAAAGTAATCAGAAGTGGTGGCCAAAATTATGTGCAAAATATTGATCATGATGCTGCTTTCGTGTAAAAAATATTGGAGGGAAGATACAGTGTAACTATGTAAAAATAGACACTGTTCAGATAAATAATCTCATTCCCATATAATGAAGCACTGATGCACTCATGGTATTTACAAAAGCTTTGCTGCTCCAGGTAACTCTGGGAGCTAGGCCATAGCACTGAGGCACTGTCTGCTGAGCTGTTGAATTCAGGCCTTCATGGCAGAAGGCTAGCCTCCATCTACGAAGATGGGGTGTGTGAACCAGCCCAGCATGGGAAAAAAAAGTTGCTAACCTAAATGCAATTCAATGGAAACAACAAAGCATCAAATTTTATTAATTCTATCATGAAAGAAATGTACAGTTTGGTCCCCAGTTCCACAGAAAAAAGAAATGTATACAGAGAATTGGCAAGAAAAAAAGTATGTAAATAGCTTGTCTAGAGTTTAAAATGGAGTGATTTGTAATATATTTTCCCCAAATTTTCATTATGAATATCAAATGCCTAATATATAGCATGGAACATGAGCAGCAAAAGGCAGGCTCAGAAATTAAGCATCTGCAGTGTAGCAAAAATTGTTAAATGTATCATTTATTTTTCTTGCTAGTATACTAATTACAGTACTTCCTGACTGGGTAGCTATATTTTTATTGCTATCTATGCCACCATTTTACTTTACTTAGGTATAAATTTATAATCCATTTATAGGATTATCATAGATGGTGTTACATTAATAATCCTATAGGTTGTTAATAAAAAATGATGGACATCTTTTATCCAAAATCAGCAAAATAAGCTCTTCAAAACTCATAATCTGAAATGATACTTCTGGAGTCTTATTAAAGCCGGAATGCAGGAATGGTTTCAGCTAAACGTCTTGCTCCATTTCAAAAGTGATTAAGCAAAAAAAAAAAAAAAAAGTGATTAAGCAAAGTTGAACCACACCCATTATTGTTAAACAGGATCAGATCAGAAGTTGACTAATAATCATTCATTCAGTAGATTTCAACAAAACTTGTTGCCATGAACCAAAAGGCAGATTTCCTCTCTGGATTCCTGTTCATTCTTTAGCAAAGACAGCTGAAGCAGTTCACTCATATCATATCAGAGCCCAGAAAATTCACCAGGATGTGAAATCCCATCTTCTGATTGTTTTAAAAGTGTATCAATTTATAAGTTTTCCCTTCTCAGTCAGCATCCTGCCTACACTGAGCTCTAGAAGATCCTCTAATGTTCGTTTTCCTTCTTAAAAAAAAATATTAAGTCATTAGTTATGAAAAGAAAGAAAATTAAGTCATTGCCACATTTTATAAAAAAGCAAAGTTTCTGAAAATGTTTTTGCTTTGGCATATGTTGGCAATATGTACAAAATGCATTCACTGTGGGCAATTGTTGTATTCCATCTTGATCCCTTTTCCTCCTTGTCCCTCGCCTGCCTCCCAGGTCCCCTCATCTCCGGACCCCTTTTCCCTCTCTGCAGTCCGTTTCCTTTGTTTCTTGTCATGTATCTTTTATTTACACTTGGTTGTCTCATATAGGAGAAGCTATGAGATATTTAAGTTTCTGTGTCGGATTTATTTCACTTAGCATTATGGACTCCAAAAGCTCCATTTTCCTACAAGTGCCTCCGATTCATCCTTCTGTATGGCTGAGTAGTCCAAAAAGAGAACGTAATTCCTTTGTATCTGAATATGATTTTTTCTACCTTTAAAACTTAGCATAAAACATTTACATGGGGAAGTTAAGGGAGAAACTGCTATGAGTGATAAAAGATAACTTGTGATCATTTTTTTTTTTTTACTTTTCTGTTTCGATATCATTAAAATCAACATATAGGGATGGTGGATAAACATCAGGAGCTGAACAACCGAAAAACAAACATATGGAGCTTTCTAAAATCAACATGCCTCGCTCTTGCTTGAATTAAAAGTTAAGATGTATCCTCTCCTCAAAAACAGTGCAAGGGACTGGGGAGATAGATCAGGAGAAAAAGCACTTGCCTGGCAAAGGCAAGGACCTGAGTTCAATACCCTATTACACACACACACACACACACACACACACACACACACACACACACGCAAATGGCAGTGGAGCCAAAAACTGTGCAGAGTCTTTCCCGATCTAATTAGTCCAAGCAGACCCAGAGAACACTGTGACTTCCTCCTATTGCCCGTTCTCCACCTTTTAGTCTTAACTGCTTAGCTCAGCTTAGGGAACACACAGACACAGGCACTGTTTCACTTTCAAGCATTTAGCTCTTGCTTACGCCCTTACTCGGGATTTCTGACTCACACATCATTCTCCAAAGACACTGATCACAGAACTTAACATGAGGTATCCAGTCAAGCGGAGTACTGGCCCCGTTAAGATTTGAGGGAAAGGCCTTCCAGCTTTGCCTTGTGTGTTTCCTGGAAATCAAACCATGAGATCAGGCACTGGGTGCAGCCAAGGTAGTACTGAAATGTCCATACGCAAGGGATCATTTTATGGAGAAGTGATCATGGTTAGAGATTGTAGTGCATGAAGGTGTTTGTGTTTCTGGCTTTGAAATCCAGATTTAAGAAGATTAAAATTCATTAAATGTCTCTAAACTCAGAGGCCAGACGTATATGAGGCTCTAGAACAGCAGGTTAAACATTTCTTTAAGAAAACTGAGGCGCAGAAGTGAAACACAGCACCTGATTTCTTCAGCTAAGTGTTTCTTTCCTTGCGATTATACAGCTTCTAAGTGTCTAACTGCAATAATAACTTTTCTACAAAATACGATAGCTTGTGAGGGCTAAAAGTGCTCTGGGGAAGTTCCCACATATTAGAACTGAGGAGAGTGACCTCCTGGGACTTAGGAGCCTGTTGTCAAGTCACCCAGCACACAGAGCCGTAAGGACATACGTCTCTCAGTGGCCACTTCCAGGTCCTCGGCCCTGCTGCTGCGCTTGCTTCTCAGACCTTAGTGGCACCTCCTGTATCCGCCACACCATCTTCCCGTGGTTCTTGTGGCATAAACGACAGGGTGAATATGGAGGTCGATGGGACCCTTGGCTTCTCGGCCGAAATCCAATACCTGTGGGCCAGTGGCATATTTCTGGGTCAGGACTTGAAATCTTGTTCTCAAATTTGGAACCGTACATAGAAACAAAAGGGGTTAGACCCAGGGGAGGGCGAGAGCCCACCTTTGTCTTCCGTGAAGCATCTCTAGCTCACACCACTGGAGATCTCGTGACTTCCTTCTTCGTCACCTGACTCACCCACAAATAGCAGACGAATGTATGTACCTTCCCTTCTCACCTCTCTAACAGAAGTGTAGGTGGTGGACTGCAGGAAAGGTGCAGTCTGGTTTTAGATGGAGCAGGGTGGGTGCTTCCTAGGACCATTTTACTTGGAACAAAGTTAGCCTGAGTGGTCTCCAAGGTTTGTCCCCCTCCAACCCCTGCGTCCCCCAGGTGATGGGCTGCCGGGCATTTTTCCTAGAGGGCACCAAGTTCCCGGCAGAGACGGAGCCCAGATGCAGGAAGCTGCTACCACCCAAGCATGGCGCCTTCCGGCCTCTGCCCCCTGTCGCGACCAACTGCGCCTGTGCAGCTCAGCCCGACAAGTGCCTCTTGGGGCCTCTTCCCTAACAAATGAAAAAATAATGCCCTTGAACAAGGAATGAAACTAAACTATCTAAGGAAAACACCGTGAGCAAACACTGAGCCCCAGAGAAAGCCTCTGATTAGCAGAGCTCCCCTCGGGCAGCGCACGCTGGACGCCCAGCTTGGGTTGCAGCGAGTTGGCACGGCCAGGACTAAGGCCATGTCCACCACCACGTGCCAAGTGGTGGGCTTCCTCCTGTCCTTGCTCGGCCTGGCCGGCTGCATAGCCGCCACAGGGATGGACATGTGGAGCACCCAGGACCTGTATGACAACCCTGTTACTTCTGTGTTCCAGTACGAAGGGCTATGGAGGAGCTGTGTGAGGCAGAGCTCAGGCTTCACTGAGTGCCGGCCCTACTTCACCATCCTGGGTCTTCCAGGTAGGCGTGGGGTGCCTGGGCCGCACCAGGAGAGCAGCCCTGGGGGAGAGCAGCCCCTGGGCTGCCCGACCCAGCTGCGCTTCTGCCTCTGGTGGTGTGCCCTGGCTACAGAAGGTGTGAATAAGAGGACAGGCTGGATTGATGTCAATGACAGCTGCAGTCACACAGGAGAAAATGAGAGAATTCACACTCTGGCCTAAGGAACTGCTAACCAGGAGGCAGACTGCAGGAAGGCAAAGTCTCTAGTAAGAGGAGCGGGGTTGCCTAGAATGAGCTATTGTTTCTCAAGGAAAATAAAGTATTTGCTCCCATGTGCAAGTGATTTGTTTCTCCAAGTGTGTACATGGCAGTAGGAAGGAGGATGGTGAGTATTTTGCTTAAGTCAGAAAGTTTATCAAGAGCTAATTTAATTCTGTTTGTAGTTAAGCTTTTCTCGAAAGGTTGAAGTCTCAGTAAGTGCTCCAAAATTGCTGCTAGATTATAATTCGCTTTTTCTGAATTTGTGTTGAGAACACCCAGTATTGTCTTCCTAAAAAATCAATATGTTCCAGGATATAAAGTTATAATAATATAATAATGTCAGTATATAAATATAGCCACAAATGTGACATTCTTTCATGCTTAAAAATGCAATATGCTAGATGTTGTTTGTAATCCAGATAATTATTACAAATTTGCACCATAGAAACTTTGCATATCTCATAGATCTTATAGGAGCTCTGCTTGTAGAATTTTTTAAAACATAAATAAAAGAAAAATAAAAGGGTGAGCTAGGGTGGCCAGGATGAGAGTGTAGCTTTGCCTCTTTCAAATAGGTAGATGTAAATAAATCACCAAGAAATTCTAAAGGAGCTGTGGAGCCTTTCAAATTGAATTGTGAAAAGCAATTCAACTAATTCATTTTATTTTCAGAAAGAAGTAGGAAGATAACTGTCAGAGTACAACAGTTATTTATTTCATTTCTTTTTTTTTTTTTTTTTTTTTCTGGAAGCCACTCATGGCAGGGACGCCAGGATCAATACCTCCACGAAAGATAGGCTTGGGGGAGAAAACCCAGCCTCAGGGAACACAGCCAGACTGGCCAGGGAATGTGCTGTATGTAAGGAGGGGAGAGGTGGGGTGGGGGCAGGTAAGACTTGGAATGTTGAGTTGCTACCTCCGTCTAATGTTAACTCTTTGATGGAGAACAAAGTTTGACATCATATTCAAAATCAAGGCATGACGTCACATGATTATTCACACTCAGCAGCCTCTTCCCAGGACTCCAGCAAACACTGCTGCTGATCTCCTGGCCACTGTGTCACAGCAGCTCTTCCACATATCCCCATAACCCTGTAAGGTCACTGCCATTGCTGTGACCCCACCTTATGCTTTGTACTCATCAGGGTTCCTACCCTCCATGAGCCCCCTCCGAATCTCACCTCCTTTCCTCAGCAGTTCTGCTCCTGTACCACAAAATCGTCTCCCCCTCTCCTGCCCAAATCCAACCCTCCACTAGTGCTCTGGTGGCCCCATTCCACCCTGACTACTATTGTGCCCTGTTCATTAGCCCCTCTCTTTGCCTCCTTCATCTATGCTTATGTCCTCTCCTGGAAAATCTCTCCCTCTGGCGTCCCCCTAACAACCAGCGTAACAGGCTACATTTTCTACCACTTCTCATTCATCTTTTTTTTTTTTTTTGTCTTTTTGAGACAGTGTCTCACTATGCAGTGTGCAGTTCAGGCTGGCTTTGAGCTCACTTTTGTAGCCCAGGCTTGTCTCGAACTCACATTGATCCTCCTGCCTCAGCCTCCCAAGTGCTGGGATCACAGGCATGTGCCACCACACCCGGCTTCATCATTTTCTTAATGTGGCTCCCATCCATCTTCTCTTTAGTGTTTGCTCCCTTGGCCATGCTGAGGGTCAGTAGAAGGGAAGGATCTTCCAGTCGCCAGCCTACAATTTCCAGCTGTTTTACACACTTCAAAACCCCAGCACCTTCCATGAGCCTCTATTCCTGGCTTAATTAGGTACAAACATAGCGGTATCACACCCATGCCTTCCTATAAGCCTCACCTACTTTTCTTGCCCTCTATTCAGGGCCTCTTCCCCTGTTCTGTGGTTCTGCCTCTCCCTTTACTATATTCTGGACTTGCTCATATGTAGGGATCTATTGGTCTTACTGTGAATGACTCTACCCTGAGGAGACATGATAGTAGGAATGAGAAAGATAGACAAGAAGACGAAAAGCTGGGCTAGGTGGTCGCTAGTCTGCCTGATGGGCAAGACTAACTCAACGCACACAAAAACGATCCTCTATTTATACTTTTGCAAAGTTTGTATCATATGACATAAGGTTGCTTAGTGACTAATAGCTGCCCTGAACCAGACAGGATGTTTTTCTCAGCACTAGGGTAGCTTGCTTGCTTGAGGCACTGAGGCCTAGTCCTACCTACACACACTTGATCAATTTCCTGGCTTCCTGTGGCTCCCAACACTCATGGACATGAATTGGCCCACCCCAAAATGTCCCATTTATACCCTATCTGCCTTCTCCTCAAATCTCCCCCAAAACTTCTTCACAGCCTTGTATTATGTAATACCCCCCAAGCCAGAGCATTCTCATTGCATTGAGGATATTCTTCCTTCATGACTCAGCTTACAAATCTAAGGAGCATTTATTGTGCAGCCCAGACAGTGAACAGCACAAAGGTACCCTTGTCTGCTCCTGCAAACCCCACTGGAGGGGACAACCATGTTTAAGGCAGAGGCAATACCAGTCCTGGGGCCTTTCTGCGAATGTTTGGAACACCAGAGATTTTGTGGAAAGTATCAAGAGGAGAATGAGTCAGGAGGGTTTCATTGTGGGGATTCCATTTGAGTCTGAACATTAGATTATCGATTTGTGTATTTGTACCTTTGTCTCGCTCCGCTTTTGTGTTGTCTCCCACATCGGCCAGCTAGACAAGAATTTCTTTCCTGATTCCCAGCATTGGACATGGTAAAACTTGTAGTCAGCGATTAGTTGATAAGCTAAGCTGAATTTGGGGTTATAAAAATATTTTAAATGTCTGTGTGATCCATGTGTAGTACACACAAGTGAAAGGCTTCTCCCAAAAAGGACAGCAGGTTGCCTTTGTGCTATAGCTTTTGCTATTACGGGCCCATGTATAGAAAAGAACCAGGGCTTCTATCTGCCTTAAACAGATCCATTGTTCATCCAACTATGCATTAACAAATAGTCCTTTGCATGCTTCATGTGTTACAGGGACGCACTTCAGGGACTCTGTTAGAGTAGATAATGCCAGCCACTGCAAAGAACAAACCTAAACATCTCAGTAGTTTAACACAGCAAAAGTTTACCTCCCTGTGAGCACGAAGTCCAGGAGGCTTAAGCAGCCTCCTTGTAGCCATGCTATTCAAAGAGGCCAGACCAAGAGGAGAGGGTATTTAAGGGGCACAATCCTTCTCAACCATCTTGGCCTGCAAGTGCCACATCATTACAACACATTAGCTGGACCTAGCTAATTCAGGGCCTCTTCCCCTGTTCTGTGGTTCTGCCTCTCCCTTTACTATATTCTGGACTTGCTCATATGTAGGGATCTATTGGTCTTACTGTTTACAACACATTAGCTGGACCTAGCTACATGCTCCCAAAAGCCAGAAGACCCAGAGCTCACAGATGTTTATTGAGCACCCAACATGTCTGCCACAGTGACCATGAATAGTTACTGCTTGTGCTACAACACACCCACCAGGCTGATTTCAATCCTGATACAGATAAGTTCTCACACACCAAGTGGTCCTTGAGAAAGAGCTCATGCCCTTCATTTATATTCACTCTTCAAAGTGTTTAGTTCAGCTACATGTAAGATATTGTTTGATCCAAGATACGGTACAAAGTGTGGTTTCAGAAGCTAGACGTTGTACAGGGTCAGGCTGAAATTGGGAAGAAGGTAGGATTTGAGGTGAACTGCCTTGTAAATTTCTCTGGTATTTAACACCTAATGAATGTAAACATTGCCATGGGGAAAAAATTACAGTTTCTCCAAAAAAAAATGACGAAGAAGAAAGAAAAGAGCAGGGAGATTTTGTAAATTAGATTTTTTTTTTTAATGACACTAGAAATTGAACTCAGTGCTGCATTTCTGAGTTATGCTCCTAGGCCTTTTTTTTTTTTTTTAAACTTTTTATTTTCCAAAAGTCTCACTATGTTTTTCAGACTAGCCTTGAATTTGCAATCATCCTCTGTGAGCCCCATACTTCTATTTGCTGTCAGACCACACAAAAAGTTCACACAGAAAAACCCAGTTGCTACCCAAGGGAACTCTGAGATGTTCCAACCCATAAAGGGAGAGACTTTTAGAGCTTAAAGACAGAGAAAGCAAGAAGGAAAGACTTCCTGGCATCACATTTTGAGGACTATGGACATGAAAGTGAGACCCCGCAGCAATGAACGTATTCTGGGATTTTGGAAGCTGCTGGTCTTCGCTGTGTCCATAATAAGCTTGTAGCCGGAGGACCCCCAAGGCACCCATCTTCCATCACCCGTAACACCCTGCATGGCCTACAACAGGAAACAGGGCTAGGACAGGACAGTGGGAGTGGGTACTGCTTTATGTCCTGTCTCCCAGTTGTACTGTAAAAAGTCAAGCTGTCCTGAGACAATGTGGGAAGGGGAGTGTATCCACACTGAGGCATCCCCCATCCCTACTTGTCTGGGTTATGAGGACAGGATTTCACCAGAAGCCAGGGAGACTATTTCTTGGGCCGAGTTTAAAGAAAAGGAGATACTTTAAATCACTGATAATTTGAGGCCCATGGAGAAGAGTCTGAACTGAAGAATAGCCAGTCCTTGTGCAGTGTGAGTGGCTGCACTGTAAAGTGGAATCCAGAGAGCCAAATACTTGTTTGATGACTTAGATTTGGCAGACAGAAAGAGTGAGGAGGAAGGACACCAGGAAAAGAAAGCTCAAAAGAAACTCGGAAACAGAAGGCACCAGCATAAGGAGATGGAGTCGACAGAAAGGGAGAGAGGAGGGGCCTGTGGGCCCTGTGGAGGGTCTTGAGGGAAGTGGGCGGAGCAACATTGCCCAGCCAGCACCCAAGGCCTAAAGAGCACTTGGCATCAGAAACAGCGGCATACTGTGCTTCTTGAGGGTGAGGAGGAGCCTGGGGAGAGAGGGGATAGGATGACTGGAGAGAGAGGCAGAAGGTCGCAGAGAGGTGGTGGTGAGAGTTTAATTGGGACCTAGAAGTAAAAGGTACACTGCCCTCCACCTGACAAGTAAGGCTGTGAGTGTTTGTCCAAAGGCCTGAGGCAGATACCTGTCATACTTTTAGTTAATAATTATAACAATCACTAGCTGTTACTAAATTCTTCCCAAATACAAGGACTTTCCTTGCAAAATCTCACTGAACCTTTCACTCATCTGATGAAAATGTGTCATGTCTGCTCAGAACTTCAACCATAGAATAAATTCATTCAATTTTACAGCTTGTGTTATGTAGCCTATCTGTAGCTGAGGGAGGTGGGTCGTGGTGACGGCAAAGCTATTTATTTACCTGTACATTGCCAGCTGTACGTAACTTATGGCTTAAAATCTCTCCTCATTGTAGCCCACACAGAGTGCAGGGCTCAGACTCGGGCTGTACATGCATGCTCCAGCTGATTCATCAGAACAATATTAGCTTTATTATTGCAAGGTAGGAATGAGGCTCAGAGAGGAGGCAAAGGCGCCATGCCGGAGATCCTAGGGACAGAGGACAGCAGTATCAATACAGGCTGAAAAACTTCCAAGTCTGCACACTTTTCCACTGGCCCTAGTTTGTCTCTTTCCAGGCAGCGCTGAGTGGGCTTTAGAACTAAAGACAGTGGTCTGAGCTTGAGCACAAAAGCAGAGGGTGCATCACACCTGGGCGCTCTTCCAGCAGTGTTACTAACTGTATACAATTAGAATACAAAGCTGGAGAAATAAATGATTTGCACAGCTTTCCCACTTTTCCTCCCTGGAGACAAGGAAGAGAAAGGCAAAGGACTTCCAGGGAGCGGAATGGACAAGAGGAGAAGACCTGGCGAACTCATGGCCCTGGCTCCATGAAGACATAGTCAAGTAACATGCTAGGTTGCTTTTGATGTGTTCACAAAGATGTGTTTAAGGGCAGCTATCTGCGCTTCTTGATCTCCCTTTCTCCCTTTCTGAATGTCTCAAATGAAGCGCTTGTATCAGAAAGCTCAGTGACCCATCTCCCAGAGCTTAGCGTCCATAAATATGGCACTGCTGGTGGGTCTATACCACCCAAAGTCCTCAACTGATTAAGACGTTTGTTCTTCAGGGTTGTCTCCTCCCTCCTCCCGCTTCTCCTCTCCCTACTCTTCCTCTTCTTCCTCCTTGTCCTTTTTCTCCTCCCTTGCTCTTGTTTCTTGTTCTTGTTCTTTTTTTAACCCAAGGTCTTTTCACAGAGTTTCATCTCCAACTTTTTATATTTTCAGACAAAAATCTTGCTAATGAAGGCTGGGTGTGAACGTGTCATCTTCCTGCCTCAGCCTGAAAGAGTGTTGGGATTAGAGGCATGTAGCACCGTGCCCAACTCAACCATCCAAATTAAAGACTACTTAGAGCCACTTTGCCTTCTTTCCCAAAGCCATCTCATCCATGTTTTCAACACCCGATTTCTCGGCCCCTTTGTAAGGACTAACCATAATCCTGACTTTTTTCCACGTGATCAGTTATACTTCCCCATTTCTTCCTCAGTGTGTAAACAGAAACCACGGCTGGAGAGTTAGGGAGTTTCCCATCAAGCAATCATTCACACACAGAGAAATAGAGTTTCTATAACAGGGCTATCTTTAACCCAGCGAAAAATTCCATAAACTCTAAAGCAAAAACCTACAAGGAGAAGAAATGAGCCTGTTGTAAAATCCTCTTCTTGGAGCGCCTACTCCGTGCCATTGACTGAATATTTCCTCATAAATTCTGAATGCTTTTAAACTTATGAAACCAGCTTGCCTGTGCTTGGTTTCTCGTGGAAGAAACTGGTCCTGGGAGGTGAATGATTGCAAATAAATGATAACATTGAAATGAGATGTGAGAGAGCCTCTTGGTTTTTAATTAAGCCGCTCTCTTTCATTCCAAACATGAAAAGCATCACAGCAGGTATGTCGGTTTGGTGTGTAGACAGGCATATAAATGCTCATACATCTTTGGCCTTGTTGGGGAAACCCTCTGGGAACTGAGAACCTCTCTACAGAGCACGAAAGAACCTGTAACCTGAGGCAGTGACTGTGGTCTTGAGAACGACAAAAGCAGAGTGTGTCCATGGGGTTAAGGCCAAAATATTTCTATTTCTCTCAAGGAGCAGCAGGGCTAAGAACCACCCTGAGAGCACCTCGCCTGTCAGTACACAGCTCCTTTGGGACAATGAGATATTTTGAAGCAGGGAGGGAACACTGAGTTCAGATTTCTCTGTTTGCTTATTTCAGCACTGACTCCTACGCACCCTTCAGGTCTGATAACGCCTGTTATTCACTGGGAGGACTGCTGGAGTCTCACCTTTGGTGCAGAGAATCAGGCTTCAGAGCCCACTGAGTCACTTACTATGGGCTGATAAGCCTCTACCTACTTGATATCTTGAGGGAGAGAAAGAGTGACAAAAGAGAGACCTACTCAATTCTACCAGTTTCCCTGTTTACCTCTCGATGGAGAAAGATTAGAATGATAAAATTTTCCAGCTGGAAGTTAAATTTCCATCACCAGCTTGCACCTTCAAGGCCAATGCTTGGCATGAGGCAGTGAATACTAGGCCGTATGAGGCCAGCAGGGAATGGCGGGGTGCATTTTTTCCATCTCCTGGCACCTGCCCCCCTCATGGTTCTCATTCCCATATGAATCCTTCAAGGGGTTTGCAACACAGGGAAGACCTTGGCCCATCCACCCAAGGCCAGTCTTTCTGGCTCTGACAGTGGCTTCACAAGATATAGAATGATGTTTTATCTTTTTTTAACCATACAGTACAAAACAGGTAAGAAAAAGCTAGCAAGATGGGGTCTTTTGCTTTGTTTTGTTTTGTTGTTTTTTAAAAAAGAATAGGGCTGGCAAGATGGTTCAGCAGTGTTCTCAGTATCGTTCCAATTTTAGTATATGTGCTGCTGAAGCAAGCACAAGATGGTTCAGCAGTCTAAAGCACCTGCTTAGGAAAGCTTAGGCAACTACGGGACTGAGGTTCAATCCCTGGCACCACATACCCTGCCAACCCCACCCCCAGGGCAGGCTGAGCCAGCCATAATACAAAGAAAAAAAAAAAAAGAATAAAGAATAAAAATTGCGATGGACTCCGAATTGAAAGCAAGATCCAAGATGCCTCAGAAATCTCCATGTTAAACAGTACAAGGAATTTATATAATAAAGATTTAGTATTTCAAAAAAAAAAAAAAGAAAGAAAGAAAGAAATCTCCATGTCAAGACAGTCAGAAAGAAATGAGGCTTTGGTTAAAACCTGATGACTGGGGCAGGACAACTGAGACAAAGGCTGACCAGTTCAGACAGCCCTGGGGCTCCTGTGGGCACAGCCAGTGGCCCCCAGTAGCTGGCAAGTGCACAAGTCCCCTCACACAGTGGCAAGCAACCCATTGCCCTCATTGGACACACAGGGAGAGGCCCCGTACCTCGGCCACACCCACACCCACACCCACACCCACAACATGCGCTTGGAATGCTTTAGGAACTCATAAAAAAGCCACTCAGACAACAGGGAGCCAGTAACCATTCCTTGCTGAGGGTGGGACATGTGTAATTATTCATAGGATATAAAAGAGTATCTTATATCCTGTTCAGTTAATTACTTTTTGTTTGGTTGGTTATCTGCTTGCTTCCTTGTTTTTGGTTATTTTGTTTTAACCAAATCCTTTACCAAGTGCTCTTAAAAGGCACAAGTTATTTTGTTCTTGGAAGAGCTCCAGTCTTCAAAATTCAGAACTAGACAAGTTTTTAAATCGTCTAAAAAGTTGCTGGAGGGCCATTGAAGTAGCTCAGTGGACTAAGTGCCTGCTTAGGCAAGCACAGGGACCCAGAATTCGACAGGTGTACCACATGCCCCAGGTACTGAGACCAAATCCCAGCATGGTGGTGCACACTGGGAAGACTGAAAACAGGAGGATCACTGTAAATCCAAGCTGCATAGTGAGACCCTATACCATCTACCAAATACATGAAAAATGAATAAATAAAGGCCTGGCCAGATAGCTCAGTGGATTAAAGTGCGTGCTTTGCAGAGCACAGCAAGGGGGGGTTTGATCCCCAGCGTGCTATGCCAGCCCCGCCCCTGGGGCATGCTGAGATGGTAATTGTGACTGGGCACAGGGGCACACACGCCTACAATCCCAGAACTTGGGAGGCTGAAAACAGGAGAATCGCTATAAGCCCTATATGCATAATGAGACCCTGTAGAACTGTCCTAAACAAACAAACAGACAAACAAACAAATAAATAAATAAATAAGCTACAGATAGATTTTAAGTTTGGAAGAGACTTGTGGAAACAAAATGGTAGGAATGTTGAAAGTTCTTTTTCTTAAAAAATCTATTTGCTTTTTTAATGTGTTTAGTATAGGGTCTACAGGGTCTCGCTATATAGATCAGACTCGCAGCGATCCTCCTGTTTTCAGCCTCCCAAGCACTGGGATTACAGGTGGGCACAACCACACCAGTCTCAGTTGCCATCTCCGTGCATCCCCAGGGGCATGGCTGGCACCACATGCTGGGTATCAAACTCTGGTACCTGCACCTGCATAAGGAGGAGCTTTAATCCACTGATCTAGCTGGCTGGCCCCCCCCCCAAAAAAAATTCTATTTCTTAATAGTGATACCCAAAATCAGAATAGAATGAGAATGTACTCTGAAGGCAAGGGTTATGACATAAATACTTCCTGCATCACTCACTGACCTGAACCACAGGGCTGCTGTGTGGTTTGTGTGAATTAAATACAAATGGAACCACACAACAAAAATGCTATCACAATATTGTTCCCTTTGTTTACTCAGCCGAGATACTCTCCAGAGGAGAATAAATTTGAAGTTCAGGGCTTCTGGTAAAAATATAATCTTTTCAGGTTGTAAAATGCTAAAAAGCCCAGTTTATTTCTCATGAAATTTTATGCCTCCTACAGCATCTGACAAAGGGTATGGCAGAGGATTTGAGTTGAAAAATACTTGATAAATGAATAAATGAAGTCTTGGATGAATGGACACGTATGTTAACTTATGACCATGGCCTTGTAGTGGTGTGATGGCTTGAATACGCAGAGCTATAAGTGAATACACAAGGGGATGGAACATGCTTGTTTTTGTTAGCGAGGCAATGCACAAAAGTGTTTATTCCCAGCATCCTGCAAGACCAGCAAGGCTCTGGAAAACAGAGTTCACACACTAGAGCAGCGGTTCTCAACCTGTGGGTCGCGACCCCGGCGGGGGTGGTACGACCAAAACACAGGGGTGGCCTAAAGCCATCAGAAAAATGTTATTTATTTGGAATTACAGTTTTGAAGTAGCCACCAAAATTATTTTTTGGTTTTGGGTCACCGCAACATGAGGAACTGTATTGCGGGGTCACAGCAATAGAAAGGTTGAGAAACACTGCACTAGAGCATCCTAACATTAGAACTGGATCACAAGGCCACTCGACGGTTCTCATGAGTCCACTGTGCCTTACTGCAGTCATTAATGCTCTACTGTTAGAACTCAGCTGTCATCTCAAATGCCAATGATATCAGTTCTCTTAGGAATGATTAGATCCATGGTCCACACTAGATAGCAACAATTTACCATCTAAGCCCAAGACTGGTGATGGGTGCTTGTAGAATTCTCCCCACAGACAAGCAACCTTTCTTACAAGGAAGAGAATGACAACAAAGGGATTTAGGGGCCCAGTGGTATAGAACTAGAGTCCCTGAACACTCACCTCTGCCATAGGGAGACACCTGGTGAGAAGGCTGCCAAAGCCTCCCTTCCTTATAAGGAAGAAGACACTAGCACATTATGCATCAGCTAACTACTTTTTCAATAGTTCTCACTGATAGCCAGCTCTTGCCTCATGACAAACTTCTTTGTGATAAATACATTAGAGAGTATATGCTGGCAGTGCTGCTGACATGGGTGGCTATTTGAGATGGAAATATTCCTGAGAGCATTTATCACAGACACCTCGAAGGCTCCTAGAGCAGATGGAAATGCCCTTTTCCTGAGAGCCACATTCATAAGTATTCTCTTGGGTCCACTTTTCCCCCTGAAATGATTTTGGAGAAGATATCTTTACACATTTTCAATATCCCTGGCAGAGAATGACACCTTTTGGCCATGTCTCCAAGTTTGGGGGATACAGTCTGTTGGGAGCTAACAGATCCCTGTGCCATGACAGCAGTCAGAACTTCACCTGTATTTCCAGATCCCCTAAGCAACACACGATGATGATAAAGCATCTTTGGGACAGTTCTGAGTTTGACCCCTTGCTCTGCCCTTCTCTTGGTGTGTGTCCCTGGCAAGTTGCTTCATCTCTAAGCCTCTGTTCCTTCAACTATAAAATAGAAATAAGAGTATTATCTATATTAGAAGGATTTTATATGGATTGATTATTTAATGTCTGTAAAACTCCTACTAGCTCTCAAGCAAACATAGGAGCCCACTGCACCAACTGGGGCAGAACAGAGCTTCCAATTCTTTTTTTTTTTTTTAGAGCTTCCAATTCTATTCATACTTTTCAGGAGACCTTTACCTGTAAGAGTATAGGCAGATTCCCTGGTGCCCTTTTTTAAGGAGATAAAGTTCTAAATATTTTTCCTGTTTCTTTCCACCTACAATGTTCAACTTTACCTGGACATTACTGTTCTCACTGAAGGTAAGGATGACACCTCTTTTGGATGTAGCCTATGACCAATCCCCTTACTATTAGAAATGTATAAGGTCTTTAGCTATGTTTCCTTGTGGTTTTCTGACACTACCCACTAGGATGTGATGTCTTTATGCTTGGGCTTGATGCAAGAAGTCCTTCACATCTGTGAGGGGCTTCAACATCATTTTAGTCACATCTTCAAACCCTTGAGGGATGGAAACTCTCCACCAACAAAACAGCTTTAAGAGTTAGTGTTTTTAGACACTGATAAAGCCATCTCATACATATTAGAGCCATTTGATTTCAAGCAGCAGAATCCCAGCCCGAATAAGCTTCAAGGAAACTTTTTTTAATGATGCAAGAATAGTTTCTGGATCCCAAGAAAAGACTGTAGCTAGACCTCAGAAATAGTTAGAGTCAAGAGATCAGACGCTGTCAGGAATCTGTCTCTCTTGAGTTTGGTGTGCTTGTTATCACCCAGAAGCTTTCTTTCCTTGGTAGAAAACACAGAATTCCAAGAATATATGTTATATTTTCAAGCCTTAAAGAGACACTTGTGTCCAAAGTACAAACTTCCTGTGTAAGTGTCTCATCTGTCCAGTCTGAATCAGATACCCAGGCTAGCATCATTAATTGTATTCAAGGACTAAATTGTGGCCTGAAGTACCAGAGCCAATGGTGCTACTATAGTGCTATCCCATGTTGGCCTATAAACTATTCATCATCTGAATTATTCTGCCATCCCATCTGAGAGTAGATATTCCTAAACTTTTATAATAATTTGACATTTTTGTGACACTCTAGAATGTGATTTTCTATTTTTTCAGGGCATCAATTTATGACAGATCAGAAATCAAAATGTTTAAATAGTTTGAAAAGCACTGACGAAGACCTGGCAGCTCTTTTAGGAATCCTGTGCTTAAGAGAAAAAGGGAGACACAATAAATGGAGAAAGCTATCAGTATCCAGCACATTATATAGGTACCTGGCTCTGCACTTCACCAACATGATCCACAGTAGAAGACTTACTCACTGGACGGCATCAAGAATCATTTGCGTTCCTTAGAGCATTTCATTATACTTGTGGTAGACACACTTCATGGCTGTCTCCCTATAGCAGCTCAAGTTCCTTGAGAGCAAAGATCATGTCTAACCTATTAGTTATGGCCAGCCCATGCCCACTTGTAGGGCTCAGTAAACAATTGCTGCAATGAATCACTGCACTTTAAGGATGCAATAGAAACAATGTCGGATCTATCTGGATATGAGGTCCCTGTGGCAGAGTCCAGCAGAACCTGGAGCTGCAAATGACCCCTAGGAAGGAGACTACAGTAAACTACAGTCATGTGGAAAGGCTTGATGTTGATATACTGATTTTTTTTACATACATATGAAACTTACAGCTCATGGTGACCTTAGTAGTTGCTGCAGAAAAAGGACAAAGATAAAATACTGGTGATATATCATGTACATTGGCCTTGTCATATGTGACACATTAATATTGAACTTTCCTAAAGCGCACACAGCTATGTGAATCTCTGAATTCATATGGAAAGGGTAGGGTTTGGATTATAAGTCAAAGCTGTATGGCTTTTCTATAAGTTCTGTCAATAAGTTATTTTAGCTAAATCATTTTCCCCTTCTAGACCCCAGATTATCAAGTTGTAAAACAAGGTAATTGAAATAAATTTCAAAAGCCCTCCCAACAACTCATAATTTTCTCATTCTCTAGATTTCTCTGTGTGTATCCTTCATCAGTCAGAATATTATTAGTTACCCATTTTTCATTTCCCATAATTCCCATTTTTTGAAAATGGCAAGGTTCCATTTATGGACTTGCTATTTCTCAGAGGTTCAGCACTGGTTAGTTGTGATTGCCATATTTTATAAACCCAGAGCCTAATGAGTTGTATTAACGTGGTCTGATCTGTCTGCCTGTGTCTTACCCTTTCCCCTACAGCCATGCTGCAGGCAGTACGAGCCCTGATGATCGTGGGTATTGTGCTCGGTGCCATCAGCATCCTTGTGTCCATCTTTGCTCTGAAATGCATTCGCATTGGTGGCATGGAGGACTCTGCCAAAGCCAAAATGACACTGACCTCTGGGATCATGTTCATCCTCTCAGGTAAACATGGGCTCCTGCTCTCAAGTGTGCTTCTGGGAATATCAAAGAAAAATTGTTCTGGTTGAAGACACATGGATTCTCATTACTGAGCATGGCCAGACCTTTGCATGCTGGGAATCAATCTGAGTGTGGAAGTCTAATGGCATGCTCATGAGAGCTAACGACCCTCTCAAAGATCACTCCAAACACAATAGAAGAGTATCATATAAGGTAATCATGTGACTAATCCCTGAAAGGAGTCTTCTCAATGAAAAAGAAAATAATTTAAGGAAAGAACTCTTTTTTTTTTTTTTTTTTTTAATGGTTTGTGTTTTTCTTTTCTTTTTTTTTCTTGTTTCAGAACCTTTGTTTGTTTATTCACTCATTTTTATGGCCGGCTCAGCCTTCCCCAAGGGCAGGGCTGGCGCAGCATGTGGTGCCGGGGATTGAACCATGGTCCCTGAAGCCGCCCAAGCTTTCCCAAGCAGGCACTTTAGACCATTGAGCCATCCTGCCGGGCCCCAAGGAAAGAACTCTTGATAACAAAGGATCAAACCCAAAGTAGGACAATTTACCCATGGTGCCTAGATGCATGGGCTCCCTTTCTCTCTCTGTCTCTCTATCTCTGTCTCTCTCTCTTTATCTATCTGTGTCTCTCTCTGTCTCTGTATCTCTCTCTGTGTCTCTCTCTTTTTATATCTCTATCTCTTACACTCCTCCTCCTCCTCTCACAGATAAGCATCTAAGTCATCATTTAGCACACAGTAAGAACCCAAGAGTCAATGCTTGATGGGCCTGGCCATTCTATATAGAAATGGAATATTCTGTAGCCTCCCCATCTAAACTCATTTAAGAATAAACTGCCCTAAAGCTGACTCTGAAGCCTCCTTGTTCTTTGTCAACAGGTATTTGTGCAATTATTGGTGTGTCCGTGTTTGCCAACATGCTGGTTACTAATTTCTGGATGTCCACAGCTAACATGTACAGCAGCATGGGTGGGATGGTACAGACTGTTCAGACCAGGTAACTTTCTAATCTATACCTCAGTATTGCATGGTGAATATTGTTGTAAGGATCTGATTACACATATATGCCCAGTATGACTGTTAGTGCCTGGAATAGCAAAAATTTATCGGAGAAAACCATGCCATATCACAAATCAACAGCCATCTACAAATTCATAAACTTCATTTCAGTAAAATATTCTAGCTGATATGACTTCAGGCTGATCTGACATTTGCACTGAAATATAGCGACAGTTCACAGTATTTATCTAGCACTCTTACATAGGTTCCATTGTGGTGACAACAAAAGAAGCAGTTAACCAGGCATAGAAATGAACATCAGCTTACATCTACATTCCATAGTGGGACCTGGCTAGGAAAAGGTAAAAGCTGGAATAGCAATGAGCTTATGTGCAGCCTGGGGCCAGAGGAGGGTGGAGGGAGTGGCATAGTGGTTTTTCCTTGTACCACTGTGTCTTTCTTACCATCGCTTATTCATTTATTCTCCAGATATGTTCAGCATGTCTCACGGGTCAGGAAGTGTTCAGAGTATGAAAGGTACAGGGCTTGGGATATAGCTTAGCATCACAGCACCTGCCTGGCAAGCTTGAGGTTATGAGTTCAATTCCCAGTCCAAAAACAAAGCCACCATAGTTCCAGAGATACAGACAAGATTCTCTCTCACATACAGTCCAAAACAGGGAGAAGCAGTTCTACTATAGTTTGGTGACTGGAGTATAACTTTTAAAAGATAAAAAGCCAGCACTAACTAACACTTGTGTTCATTTGGCCACTTCAAATGAATGGATTCAATAGCAAGAAGCAACAGCAAATCCTGAAGGAGAAAGATCTTGTGCTGGGAGAGAAATATAAATATTATACCAAGTGCCCTTTCCTCTCTGTGTTGGGTACTTGGCATTTTTGCGGCTACACTGACATAAGTAATTATGAGGATACGATAAATCTGTTACTCTTTGGATCTCTGATCCGATCATCTCTATATTTCTGCTTTGCTCAAGAATAAGAAAATAAATAATCCCCATAAGCCAGCTGTCCTCACGCTCTGCCATGCTCCTCCCACAGTTTCTTGGTTACCAGGGCAACTTAAGAGTAGGCAGACTAACTCACTTCAGTGTACTTGGGATTTTCTCAGTTTGCACAGCAGAATTCCCGCATTCTGAGAAATAGCTCCACCATAGGAAGGCAAAATTGTTGCTCAGTGTACGAAAACAGAAAGCCCACCCTGTCCAGAGTATCTGAGCGGTGCCTATATCACTACCCATCCCCAGAGGAGCCAACCACCAGCACCCAGGGAGAATGCCTTCTGCCACTTTCTCCTGGCATCCTCTCCCTTGGGTAGGTAGTGTCAGCCTATTATTCTGACTACAGATTCTGAGAGGCTCCTGGATGTCTTTCTGTGAACAACTGTCTATCCCCTCCTTTCACTCCTCGTTTTCTGTATCTGGAAATCATACCAGACAGCCCATTTGCCAAGGAAGTTTTTGGCAGTCCATTTGATGCAACCTTGGTTCTGATGCCCAGTTACTTTATATCTCTTTCTTTACCCATCCCCCTACTCTGTCATTGCTGTGTTGTGGGTAACATTGCCCAAGTGGCTATTGGGAAAAGTTAAGTAAGATGACAGTGGAAAGGCACTTATCAATACCAGCAAGAGCTCCATAAACAGTAGTATTTGTTGTTACGTCATTACCATTATAAAGCCGCTTACTCATCTTTTGGGACGTTAAGGATGGGAGGTCTGTGTGTTTTGGGGGAGTGAGACCCATACTGCCTCCAAGAAAGCCAGCTAGAGCCAGGAGGAACAACAGGAAGAAGTCTATTGTTCCGCTTCCAGCCACACTGCGTAGGCTGAGTGAGGAATGGAGTTCCTCATTCCAAGGCAGCAACCCTCAAATCAAATACCCATCTATTTCCTAACGCCAGAGGAATAAAAGTCACCTACATGTGAATTTTCTCCCAAACTTTTTCAAGGACTGAGCTCAGTCCTACAATATAGTACATATTATACAATATAGTGTATATTGTACTCTACTTGGTCACACTCTTACCCTGTCAATTTTAATCATGCTAAAATGTGCGTGTCTGTTACGTATATCCAAAGTCGTGCTTTCTTAGGTGGCAGGGGTTGGCGTACATTGCCGTCTTCCTACTGTTGGCATAATATTCTCAGTTCATGTAGTAGATTTTAAATTAAGTGATTCATGGGGTTCTAGAAACAATAGCCATCATCTTAGTGGATACAAAAGAAACCTCTAAGGTGCAGCGCCTACAGTGCTGTATGCTTTTCTGCTCAGCTTTTGCAGATGGAGGTCAAGTTTCTAGCTAGCATTGCATACCAACATCCTAACAGTTTTGGGTCACTAAGATACCTCAGTCCACTATCCAAAAATGTCCATTTGGGATCACAATTATTTTTTTTCTCAAATTTTGTCCCCAGTCCCATTTTGATGTAATAGAGTCCCCCGAGGAAGCATGGCCCATAGAGGAAAGGCACCAGCATTAGTGGCAGACCCTCTCAGGTTGGAATACCAGTACAGGCTAAAATAGGAAGCACCTTTGTCTATCTTATTCACCCCTCTACCTCAGTGCCAGCACAGTGCTAGGCATACAGTAGGACTGCAATATAGTTTGGGATTTTTTTTTGTTTGCTGGCTGGTTGGTTGATTTTTGGTATCAGGATCAAATTCAGGGCCTTGCACTTATCAGGCAGGCACTGTGCTGCTGAGCTGTATCACCAGCTCAAGTAATACATAGTTCTTTTTCTTATGTATTTTAGTATGGGTTCTATAGGTTCACACTACACAGATTGGACTCAGGGTGATCCTCCTATTTTTCAACTTTCCAAGCGCTGAGATTACATGTGCATGCCACCACTCCCAATCTCAATTGCCATCTCAGCCCACTCTGGGGACAGGGCCAGCACAGCAAGCAAGGTATCAAACCCGGTTCCTGCATCTGAATAAGCAGGCTCTTTAGTCTGCTGAGCTATCTGGCCGGCCCTCGATATATAGTTCTCAAACAAAAGAGTAAATGAAATAATGAGCAACTACTTCCAACTTAATTCTTTTTTAAGATAATCCTCCTACCTGCATGGATGATGGCAAAGTATTTTTTAGCTTCTGTTACTATAGTGAAATAACTAAAACAATTAATTTATAAAGAGAAAAAATTTATTTGGCTCATAGTGTTGGAGAGTTCAGACTGATATCTGGAAGATTCATTGCTTTGGGCCTCTGACGAACATGTGAGATGGAAAAGAGTGTAAGATGGCACCAAACTGCTTACCTCATGACCAGTAAGCAGAAAAGAAAGAGAAAGGAGATCTAGCTCCTTAATCCCTTTCTAAAGCATACCTCCTAATGACCTAAAAACTCCCCCTGAGCCCCACTTCCTAAAGAGCCTGCCCCCTTCAAACCTTCAATATCAGCCTTTGAGAAATATTCAACACCCCAACTATGCCTCAGGAATTATCTGAGGAAATATAAGAGAAGGTAAGCTGAATGCTTTTGACCCACTGGAGATTCAAGGAACTAAACTTCCTTCAAGAATAGTCACTTGAGACTGATGTCATATCCAGGAAGTATCTCTTACAAAATCTTCTAGACTCTTCCAGTAGAAGGAAGTATTTTTAAAGAGCTGACAGGAAGGATGAGCATAGTCAGGAGCAGTTCGTAGAGCCTGCAGAACAGAGTCAGCTAACTCACAGCCACCATCTTGCCCCTCAGGTACACCTTTGGTGCAGCTCTGTTCGTGGGCTGGGTTGCTGGAGGCCTCACACTCATTGGAGGTGTGCTGATGTGCATCGCGTGCCGGGGTCTGGTGCCTGAGCAAAGCAAGTAAGTCTTCCATCCCCGTGCAGTCAGACACTTCATGTGGTCAGGGTCTATTCTATAGTATCAATCTGGGTGTTTGTAAGAACTTTATTAACTAAAAGATCACTGAATTTTTTTTATGTAGACTTATTGGGACTCTAAACAACAGAACAGAAATATGTCAGCCTAGCAAGATTGGGGGTGTTTAAAAGGAAAAAGAAATATCCTAGGTTCTTTCTAGCTCCAAAGTTCTGTAACTTGGTCATTCTCGGCTGGGAGATACTTTGCACCATCACCCCTTTCCAGGATATTTGGCAATTCTGAAGATAACTTTGTTACTATTTTGGTAGGGTACAGAGGAAAATGATATTGAAATCTAATGGGTGCAGGTCAAGGATGTTGCCAAACATCCCACAGTGTACAGGACAGTCCCTCACAGCAAAGAAGCCTCCACTGTAAAATGTCACTGGCCATGGTGCTGCAAAGCCGTACTGTAACTCCACAAGTGGACCTGGAGTTAGCAGAGCCAAGTTCCACTGTGACTGCACTGCTAACAAGTCCACTGCTCTCTGGCAAGTCACCTGTCCTCTCTGGGCCTCTGTCTTAGTCCACTTGGGCTATTATAACAAAATATCACAGAGTGGGTAATTTATAAACAATAAAAATGTATCACGTAGCAGAGAGACAGAGGGATATACGAAGCTCCCTTGACCTCAAGCCCTTTTCTAAAGCACTAATTGCTCATGACTCAATCACTTTCAAACTGTAGCGGCCACTGTTACCTTACCTAAAAAATGAGCCAAGTAAGGGAGACGAGTTGCACGTAAGTAGCTTCCAACTTACAAATTCTATGATTCTTTGGCAAAACAATGTTTCCTGGAACATCATTCCTAGTTCCTGTTCATTTTAAGTGATTAACAGAGACAACTTACTTATCATTAGTTACCAGCTCCATGAAGCCCTAATATGAAAGCAAGAAATTCTGCTTAATGCAGAGGAAGAAATCTAGTATCTTTCAGAATAGGATGAACAACTATCTTGGTCTTCCCAGGACTAATGTGATGCCAAGAACACTGGTCTTTTGATGCTAAAATATCCATGGTAAATGGAGCTATTGTTACTCATACTAAAGTCATTGGTGTTCATGGAATATTTCTTTCCTCCCAGCTACAGAGCTGTGTCTTATCATGCCTCAGGCCACAATGTTGCCTACAAGACTGGAGGCTTCAAGGCCAGCACTGGCTTAGGATCTCCCACCAGGAGCAAGAAGATCTATGATGGAGGTGCCCACACGGAAGATGAGGCACAATCTCACCCTTCCAAGTATGACTATGTATAATGCTCCAACATCCTCGGGCATAAGCAGAAGAAACTGTCCCTCAAAGACAGCTCACCAAAAACCAAGCAGATTCTACCTTGACTCGTTATTGCTTTTGACTCACAGTTGGAAGTTAGTAAACACTGATTTTATCTGTAGTGAGTCCAGATTGTCTTGGCCACATGTATCTCTGTCTCTAAAAATTCCATCACAACACAACTGAGTTACCATTTATGAATTAAAAGTTATGTAGCTCACATTTTATAATTTTCTGTTGCGTTTCTAAAACAACTTTTTAAATCTGCTGTAGAAGGTGGTTTGACTTCCCAACACTTTAGTGCTTTAAACAGATTCTTCCTCCTCCTATTTGCTAAGTGCTTTCATGATCTTTTTCCCAGCTTATAGCAAGAAATATTTTTGAAAGGAAAGAAAGCAAGTAGATCAAAGGACGTCATTTTCTGCTGTTTGATTATTTTCCTGTCTTTATCTTCAACTTGACTATTAATAAACACTAACTGGAGAAAAATGAAAGGGGAAAGATTTTTTTGATCTCTCCAGATGAATATCTGAGATTTTTACACTATAATCTTAAAAGTTACTGGACCAAAGCCTTTCTGTTGGCATCTGCTGAATTCCAGCAAGACCATGCCAGCAGTTTGCTGGGCTCTCCACCAGAGGTCCTCCTCCTGTGAAAAGTCAGAAATGGTCCCTAGTTGAATGACTAAAGGAATTATTTTGTATTCTAAGAGCTAAATATAGTTAGAATAAATGATGTATTAGCAAAATGATACATTGTAGCTATACATGTGTTTCACCCTTAAATATAGGAGAACATATATATTGTCTATATTATCATTTATAAAGTCATTTAGAAGCTCAAATTCCACAAAGAGCTCACTGACCCCAAGTCTTTCCTTTTGAGATCTCCATGATCCAGGCCACATCTAATAATGAGTACAACCCATGATAAAATAATAGCAATGGAATACAGCAAGTCCTCAGAAAGTGGGTTAGAAGTCAAATCCTTTAAAAGTGGTGAGCTTAAGTGAAATGTTAGGTGTTCCCATGTCCCAGGCATGAGAGCAGCCTCTAAGTGACATCAGGCTTGGCTCTGTTACTCTTGATGGCTGTTTCCTTAACTAGATTTATCTACAGTGGGTAGGACAGTGGATGTGTAGGCCAAGCTGAAAGTTCTTTGCAGCCACATGCCTTTCTTTGGCTTGCTCGCTACTGTTTTTAACAGAAAACCTCAATTCCTTCTAGAATACTGGAATCCTTTCCCACCACCAAAGCCAGAGTAGGCTCCCTGGGACATGGAGATGAAGGCAGTTTCTTAAAACTACCAAACTAGGGTACAGCAGCAATGCTATGATACTGGCCATTGGGTTGTTAATCAGAGGGAAGGGAGCCCTTACATCAATAGCGTGTGCACAAGCAGCCTCCCAAGGCTTGGTGAGTATGCTGAGAAGGTCTTCGAGCTGGGCCGACTTCTGTTCTGGTAAACACCACGTCATGGTTCACTGAGCAGTGGGAGATTCATTCACCAGAGAAGTCACCTCAACATTTTTCTGTTGCAGTGGTTTTATGCCAATTTGGACAGGGTACTCAAGGAATTTATTTCCTGCAAAAAGAAACGATAAATAAATTTCAGGTAAAATAATGAAAAGTGCACAATCTAGAGCACAGATCCTTGGGAATTCTCAGGATATGAGCTGAAGGCAAAGGGCAAAATGAGTCCCCCTCCCCATCCACCTCCCAGAAATTTGGCCAGGTCTGAGGCAGTGAGACTCAGCTGAGTTTCTTAGAAGCACATTCTCCATCCACATTTATTGTTCAAAAGTCTCTATGTAGTTAGATTGTGCTTTATAATATTTTGTTGTTGGTCCATCTCATTGTATATGCATTGAATATTGACCTGTATATTTTGAGAATTAAATATTAAAAGCACTGCTTTCTTCCATTTGAATGGCTTCTGTTCTTTCTCATAAACTTTAGAGAGCACTGACAGGAAGTCTGAGCACCTCAGATCCAGATACATCTTTCCAGGAATGATTGCACCTGCAGAACTCTGCTCAGCACCAGCCGAGGTGCCTGGTGACCAGCTAAGTCTAGGTCCAGCCCTGTTATCGTTTTCTACAAGTTTGGAGCCCTTAGTGAAAGGTGCTTCTCAGAGCAACCAGCCATGAGGCTTGGGTCCAAGGACCAGTTGAGCCTATTTAACCTTCAGTATACCAGCCTGAAGTATCTAATGTCACTGCCCTATCCTCTCTCCTAAAATAGGAGCATTCTCTCAATACTGCCAAGTATTGAACTGAATAGATCACAAAGCCATGCTCATTAAGTCTATATCGGGTTATAAAATTAACATGACAACAAAGTTAGAACAGCATGAACTCAATTCCAGGTCACACCATCTCCCAGATGTTAACTAAAAATAAAGAACTTACCCTTTCTAAGGCTCACTTTCCCTATTTATAAAATTTTAAGGATAATGAAATAATGCAAGAACAGGGCCTACTTAGATCATGGCTATACAACTCATACAACTTTCAGATGAATAAGAGCACTTATGTAACTCTTACATAACTGAGAACTCTAATTCCTACTTGGCGTCAGGCACAGCTGGATCAAGGAATATGATCAAGACTCTACCTTTCTCTATGTATATCTCAATTTTCCCTTCTTCTCTGTTGGTTTGCTTTTGGAAAGACTGTCCCACAGGATAGCGGTGATAGTTGTTTATACTTCCAAGTGTAAAGTCACATTTCAACAAGGAAACCTACCAAAAAGAACCATATCTTTCCGATTATGTATAGAAGAAAACATACCAATAAAACTCCTCGACCTATTTGAGCTATGTCTCATTCTTAACCTCTTATAGCCAAAGTAGAGGCATCTACCTTGACCAAGTCTAGTTCCCCTAGTCTGCTACCTATGCATCAGAAAGACTATTCTAGGATGCTAGAGGCCTTCAAAGTCAGGCAAATTCATTATTTGTTTCAGGTTTTTCTTTCTTTGGTTGAACCTCGCTTGCGCAAAAGGTTTCAGAAGTCTAAGTTATAAAAGAATTATCAAAGAGTGTATAATATAAAAAATAAAACTGAATATGTTCCTCTGGTTTTCAACAAAACTGATTTTTAAAACTTAATATGGCTAAGGCAAAATTTGCATTCAATTTTAAACAAGGAATATTACAGAATGGTTGGTTAAAATTATCCTCCAAAAATTTTTTAAAAGACAAAGGGCTTGGGAGAAAGCTCAGGGGTATAAGTGCCTGCTTGATAAGTGCAAGGTGCTGGGTTTGATCTCTGCAACTAAAAAAAAAAAGAAAATTTTAATTTTAAAAAAAATCCTCCTGGCCCATGCGCCAGAAATCTCCAGCCTGCGCACCTGAGCACTCCAGCCAGCCCGACAGATATCTCCAGCCCGCATGCGACACCATGTCAGACCTCCTCCGGCCTGCTGTAGAAGCAGCCTATCCAGCAGCTAAGCCCAACACGTGACTCAGACCTTCAGCCAGATACGAGCATAGCCTATCCAGCATCAGGTCCACCACCTGAGTCAGATCTCCAGCCCTACGCAAGCTTAGCCTATCTACCAATGAGGCTCCGCAGGTGAGTGAAACCTCCCTTCTTAAGGCTAAAAGCAGCTCAGCTGACCCAGCATCCCAGACTGAACCACTTACCCATGGGCACGCAGTGCTGCACCAAAGGTCACTGCTATACAGAATGATACAGACAAGGAGCAAAATGCTATCTCAGGTCCCGAACCCACCTGTAACAGACACAGGGGACACTACCATACAAGAAAGTAGGAATCTTAGGGGCTGGGGAGATAGCTCCGAGGCACAAGTGCCTGCTGGGCAAGTGCAAGGTCGTGAGTTCGAACCCTGGTCCCCCCCCCCAAAAAAAAAAGAAAGTAGGAATCATGCAGACAAAATCTCTAAGACAATAGCTTCTGAGGTAAACAGACAAGTGCAGAAACGTATAGAGCAACTCAGATCAGAGATAATATGTGAAGTAAAAAAAGAAATGCATGAGCTAATAGATTCTGAACTGGAAAAACAACTGCAGAAACGTATAGAGGAAACCAGGACAGAAATAACCACTGAAATTTAAAAAAGACATGTCTAAATTAATAGCATCTAAAGTAGGGGAGCAACTACAGAAAGATAGACAGGAGAAAGAGCAGAAATAATCTCTTAACTAGAGAAAGAGAGGATAAATATAATGAGAGACTTTAATACTATTAAAGAAGATGTTGATTGAAAAATTAGAGGAGAATAGAAAAATGATGGACTCCCTGAGCGAACAATATAGGAAAGAAATAGATTGGATGAAATGTTTGAGATATACAAGAAAATAAAATCTCAATCACAAGCTGGCAAAACTGTATGAACCAAAGTGAAGATAGAATCTCAGATCTTGAAGACACCGTTGCAGCCAGTGAAAAGGTAAGAAGGATCTCTTAAAAACAACCAGGATGCAGGAAAAAAATAATTCAACATCTGCAAGATAATGCAAAAATGAACAATGTGAGATTAATAGGAATCAATGAGAAAGAAGGAGTTGACACAAATGCTATAAAAAGAATATGGGCAGAAGTAATGGCAGAAAACTTCCCAAATTTGAGAAAACAATCAGACATTCAGTAACTGAGGCATATACAACTCCAAATAACAGCAACCCAACTAAAAACACACCCAGGCAAATAATAGTCAAGATCCCAGAAATCCAGCAAAATAATAATACACTAAAAGCTGCTAGAGAAAAGAAGCAGATCACATTCAGAGGAAAACCCATCAGAATAACAGCAGACTTCTCTTCACAAACCATGAAGTCAAGAAGAGCATGGAGCAGAGTGTTTCAAGTCCTCCATGAAAACAAATTCCAGCCCAGACTTCTATAACCAGCAAAGCTCTCCTTCAAATATGATGGAGAAATGAAATACTTCCATGATAAGGAACAACTAAAGAATTTCATGACGTCAAAGCTAACCCTACAAGGTATATTTTAAAAAACTTTAGAGAGAGACCATAATGACCTGAACTCAACAAATGAGAAGAGAAAGAACACAACAAATAGGGCAACCAATTAAACACAATAGAAAAAGAGGTAAACAGTAGTAAGTAAAATGCATGCCAATCATCAATCAATACATTTCAATTATAACCATCAATGTAAATGGTCTCAATTCTCTAATTAAAAGATGTAGACTGGCAGAGTGGATAAAGAAGCAAAATCCGACCATTTTCTGTATACAAGAAACACACTTAACTCATAAAGAAACACATAGGCTAAAAGTTAAAGGGTGGAAAAGAATACTACTGCTTCAGCACCTCAGAAAAAAACAGAGGTAGCAATCTTGTTTGCAGACACTCTAAACTTCAAACCAAGCTTGGTCAAAGGAAATAAAGAAAGCTACTACATACTGGTTAGGGGAAAAAGACAAAGAGGTAACACTCATAAATATGTATGCACCGAACATGGGAGCACCGAGTTATATAAAACAAAGCTTAATGGACATGAAAAATCTCATAGCCAATACCACAATCCTAACAGGAGACCTTAACACCCCTTTATCCCAAAAACATAGGCCAAGCAGACAAAAAGTTAGCAAAGAAGTAGTAGACCTGAACCGGAACCTGGAACAACTTGACTTAGTGGACATACACAGTGTTCCACTCAAACACTTTAGAATACACCTTTTTCTCAGCTGCATATGGGACATTTTCTAAAATAGACCACATATTAATCCATAAGTCATGCTTAAGTATATGCAAGAAAACAGAAATTATCCCATGCAGACTATCTGACTATGTGCTATGAAATTGGAAATAAATGACAAAAGAAACCACAAGAACCCCAGAAATACGTGGAAATTAAACAGCACCCTTCTCAGCAACCAGTGGGTTACAGATGAAATTAAACAATATCTACAGTTTAATGAAAATTCAAACACAACTTATCAGAATTTATGGGATGCAATGAAAGCAGTTCTTAGAGGGAAATTTACAGCCCTGAGCTCACATATTAAGAACACAGAATGAGAACAAATAAATACTCTAAGGCAATGCCCAGACCGACTAGAAACCAAAGAGCAAACAAAATCCAAAGCCCAAAGATGGGAGGAAATTATAAAGATTAGAACAGAAATCAATTCAATTGAGACAAAGAAAACAATACAAAGAATTAATGAATCCAAAAGCTGGTTATTTGAAAGATTAAATAAAATTGATAAGCCCCTAGCTAACCTGATCAAAAAAATGAAAGAAAGGACTCAAATTCAAGCAATAAGTAATGAAAAAGGTTAAATTACTACACAACCAACAGAGATTCAGACGATCATAAATAGCTACCTTGAGAATCTTTATTCTCACAGAATTGAAGACACAGAAGAAATAGACAGATTCCTAGAAAAGTATAAATTACCAAAACTGAATCAAGATGATATAAGAACTTTCAACAACTCAATAACAGCCAATGAAATACAAAATGTAATAAAAAGCCTACCAACAAAGAAAAGTCCAGGACCTGATGGATTCACCATTGAATTCTACAAGAAATTTATAGAAGACATAACCCCAGTGATTCTCAAACTCTTCAAGGAAATTGAAAAGGAAGCAATCCTCCCAAAGTCATTCCTAGAAGCAAGTATTACTCTGATACCAAAACCAGAAAGAGACATAACTAAAAAAGAGAACTACAGGCCAATTTCTCTTATGAACATAGATGCAAAAATTCTCAATAAATCCTCATCACTATAATACAACAAATCATTAAGAAGATTATGTACCATGACCACGTAGGATTCATCTCAGGAGTGCAAGGATGGTTTAATATACACAAATCTATAAATGTGATACACTATATCAATAGAGCCAAAGCCAAAAATCACATGATCATCTCAATTGATGCAGAAAAGGCTTTTGAAAAAGTCCAACACTCATTCATGTTCAACTGCAGAAAATAAGAATAGAGAGACTCTATCTAATCTGATAAAAGCCATCTATGGTAATCCAACAGCTAACATAATTCTCAATGGGGAAAAACTGAAGTCTTTTACTCTTAAATCTGGTACAAGACAAAGATGTCCTCTATCACCACTTCTATTCAATATAGTTCTGGAATCATTGGCTATAGTCATTAGATAAGAGATAGAAAGAAAAGGAATAAAAATAGGTAAAGAAGAAGTTAAATTATCATTATTTGCAGATGACATCATAATTTATTTGGAAGACCCCAAAAACTCCACCAACAAGCTACTAGAATTAATACACAAATTCAGTAGCATATCAGGTTACAAAGTCAACACACAAAAGTCAATGGCATTCCTCTAAACAGATAACAAAGTGACAGAGAAATTAGAGAAATAATACACTTTACAGTAGCACTGAAGAAAATGAAACATTTAGGAATTAACCTAACTAAAGAAGTAAAAGAGCTTTTCAATGAAAACTACAGTAATCTGAAAAAAGAGATCCTAGAGGATTTCAGAAAATGGAAAGATATTCCCTGCTCCTGGATAGGAAGAACCAACATTGTGAAGATGGCCATACTCCCTAAATTGTTGTATAGATTTAATGCAATTCCTATCAAAATACCATCAACATATCTCACAGATCTGGAGAAGTCATTCATAAAATTTATTTGGCACCAAAAAAGACCCAGAATTGCAAAGACAATTCTGGGCAACAAAGGTAAGGCAGGAGGCATTACAATTCCTGATCTAAAATTATACTACAGAGCTACCATGATAAAACCAGCATGGTACTGGCAAAAAAAAAAAAAAAAAAAAAAAAAAAAAAAAAAAAAAAAAAAAAAAAAAAAAAAAAAAAAAAAAAAAAAAAAAAAAAAAAAAAAAAAAAAATACACCTGAGGATCAATGGAATAGATTAGAAGATGCAGAAATAAATACAAACACACTCAGCCACCTTATTTTTGACAAAGGTGCCAAACATGTTTACTGGAAGAAAGATAGCCTCTTTAACAAATGGTGCTGGAAAAAATGTCTCTCCTCATGTCGAAAACTAAAACTTGACCCAGGTCTATCACTATGCACTAAACTAAAGCCAAAATGGATTAAAGATCTAAATATTAAAAGAGAAACCCTAAGCCTCCCAGAGGAAGAAGTCAGAAGAAATCTTAAAGACATCGGGGTAAACAAAAAGTTCATGGATAAGACTCGAAATGCATATTTAACACGCGAAATAATCAACAAATTGGACCTCCTCCCACTGAAAAGTTTTTCATGTCAAAAGAAATTACCAACAGAGTGAAAAGACAACCCACAAATTTTGAAAAAAAATTGACTAATCAATATTCAGACAAAGGTCTTCTTTTTTTTTTTTTTTTTTGTCTTTTTGAGACAGGGTCTTGCTATGCAGTTGAGGCTGGCCTTGAGCTCACTTTTGTAGCCCAGGCTGGTCTTGAACTCACACCAATCCTCCTGCTTCAGCCTCCCGGGTGCTGGGATTACAGGCGTGCGCCACCACGCCCGGCTACTATCTACAATTTATAAAGAACTAAAAACCATTAGGGTCCCAAAATTCAAAGATCCAATCCAGAAATGGGCATATGAGATGAACACACACTTCTCGCATAAAGAATTGCTCCACACCACTAGCCATTCACGAAACACTAATCAAAACAACATTTAGGTACCATCTCACCCCAGAAAGAACGGCTACTATTAAGAAGTCAACCAACAATAAATTTTGGAGAGGCTGTGGGGAAAAGGGTATGCTTCTCCACTGCTGGTGGGAATGCAGACTGGTGCAACCATTATGGAAAGCAGTGTGGAGACTCCTTTAAAAACTAGAGCTGGAAATCCCATTCAATCCAGCTATCCCCCTACTGGGAATCTTCCCAGAAGAACTGAAAACATCATATCATAGTGATATCTGTGCACCTATGTTTATAGCAGCACAATTTGTGATAGCTAAATCCTAAAAACATCCAAAATGCCCATCATCTGAAGATTGGTTGAAAAACAGACGGTATTTTCATAAAATGGAATGCTATTCAGCTATAAGGAATGATAAACTAGAAGACTTCATATATAAGTGGATGTATCTTGAACGTGTACTCATTAGTGAAATAAACCAGACCTACATATGCAAATATCATATAGTCTCCCTAGTTTAAGGACCCAAAAGAAGAAATAAATTAATAAATAAATTTTGGGTGGCACCAGGAATCAATCTCAGGACCTTGTGTTTTCTGCAGTCTCAGCCCCTATAATTTTTTTCTAAAAGAGTGACTTAAATACCAAATGCAATTGGAAGAGTTTTTTAAAAATAATGTTTATTGAAAGTGTTAGTGTTTAATTGTTTGATCAGTCTTACATACTCATGTCTGTTGATCTATACTGATTTGATGATGAAAATATGTAATACAACCATTGTTTTAAAAAAAATGTCCTTCAACTACCAGAGGAGTTCATTGATAAAGTACATGCCATGTATGTGCAATGCCCTGAGTCTCCAGGAAAGAAAGAGAAAAGAGAATGAGAAAGAGCAAATCAGAATAGCATGAATCACCTGTTACCCATGAAAATCCCTGGAAGTTTCTAGTAACTGACAACAGAGTATTTTATCCTAAGGTCAAGAAGAAAGAAGCTTAAATTATCTTTCCATGGCATGCCCTTTTTTTTTTCCTTTTTCTTGGCTAGTACTCAGCCTCCTCCTGCCTCCACAAGACATTCTGCAGCATCAACCACTACAGTGACTACAGTTTTTTGCTAAAATGCCTGGCATATCAGAATTGGTACAGTTAGTTCTACCAAAGAAAGCCATGAGCTTAGAATCCACTACGCTCCTGGTCCTGATTTGATTGCAAACTGATTGCATGACTTTGCAAGATCAATTAAAATGATTCATTAAGGTGTTTTCATTTTTTTTTCTTTATTAAGTTCTCATAATTAGCACTTTGCTTATTGCCTTACATTTTTTATCTCTAATCCTCCAACAAACTTGATCTCACCTGCACTAGCCTCCAGCCTGTGGCCAGTCTGAGGTTGAATTCATTAGGCATCTAGCCATACCCACAGAAACTCACACTGTCACACTCACTCATGCTTATATGTACACACACGCACACAGGCACGCAAACATGTGCTCAGATATTAGGATTCTCATCAGGGACTATCATTTCTTTTGTTTTTTTAATCTTAAACATTCGCATATGCCTCTGCGCTTTTAACTATTTCACTCCTCCCAGTTGAGGCCAGCCTGATTTTTTATATCTCCCAATTTACAGTTAAAAACAAAGAGGTTAGCTATTCTTTTCATAGTATCAGAAGTAAATATAAAATAAATGCGCAGCATTAGTTACTCTTCTCTCATTGCTGAGCCAAATACCCAACACTCAAAATGAGGGAAAGAAAGGTTTATTTAGCTCATAGTTACTGGAGGTTTCAGTCCATATTAAGCTAGTTCCAGGGCAGACAGGCACATGGCAGGGGGCAACCTTTCATGGCCTTGGGCAAAGAGCAAGAGCTAAGGGAGAGGTAGCAGCAGCTCAAGCAGCTAACTTCTCTTCCTTCCTTACATTGAAATACGAATCACCTGCCCGAGGGGAGGTGCAGCACCCACACCCACAGTAGCCAATCACAAATTCTAGAAGCCGCCCCATGACTACATGAGGCTTTGGGCAGACAACTATATACAAACCATAACAAGCATGTTAAGAATTGACTATAGACAGAAAGTTTCCCCATGGCTTAATGTGAAATGCAAGACACGTGTTGTGCAGACAACGTGTCAAGGAAATGCTTCAAATTAATTCAAATTCTATCTGGAGCCAGGGTACTTAATTTAGATATTTAAAAAGTATCATTTTAGTGGTGGATTTACATACACCATAATATGCAATACTAAGGACAATTACTACCTAATGATTAAATAAAGTAGAATCTTTTAGTCCCCAGCCTTTAGAGGGTAACAAAGAAATCATAGGCTCTTTCCTTAGAGAAACAACAAGGGAAAGTGGATCCAAAGAGCATATAAGTCTCTTCCACAGAAAACATTACATTCTTTTGTTTTGACACATGTTTTACTACTCAGCAATATATCATAGCCACTTCTTCAAAATATATCTTTAGATATAAATAGGATGATTTTCTCTTAAATAATTTTATACTTTCTGTAGCATAAACATCTTGAAAAGCTTCTCTCTTTTTTTTTTTTTTTTTTGATGAGTTCATGAGATCTGAATTTGTATTTTTACCACTGCATAGTATTCTAGAGTATATGCCAATTCCATTATTTAATTAATCATTCTCCTGGGGAGGGGCAACTAGGCCAGCCTCAACATTTTAAGGCATGCTTCTTATTTTTCAAACAAAATTTATTTATTTCTAAGGAGGTGAAACAGAAACTCTAATGTCTTTGCAGCCTTTATTCTATTTTTCCAATGAATAAAGTGTAGCTATATCACAAGCAGGATCAGAATGTCAACCCTCTTTGTGGCATGTCTCTGAGAGGTGCTGTATAAATTGGCCTACGTAGAGCGTGTAGTAGACTTCCTGCACTTTTGCCTTCTGTATTAGCAAAAATATAGTTTTAGGTGCTTTCTTCATTCTGTATTTTTTTTCACCTTTTGTTTAACATCTACTATGTGCCAGGTGCTACTAGAAAATATTATATTCTATCCCATTTTTAAATGTATATTTAATTTACATTTGGGGAGAATATAAAAATAATATTACATGCAATATGAAAGAAATCCAAAAGAAATTGTCCTTTAATCCAGCAATTCTGATTTTTCAAATGTCTTCCAAAGAAGAAATAATACATATTTATATCCAAAAATGTATGCAATTGTTTTAAATAATATAACTGAATCAACTTTAAATCTGAGACTTATAATAGTTTTGCTATATAAGTAAACTAACATATAGCTGTTAAAATCATAAATACTTTTCTTATATTGACTCTAATTATAAAGAATACGTTAAAAATGCATCACAAATATATTCCAAATCCAAATTTTGAATTGTTGCTTTTGGCTAGAAATATAATATTCTTCTTTATTTATACTTTGTAGCAATTTCCAAATTGGCTTCAATGAGAGTATTTTATATCTGGAGAAAAGACTTAAAACTGAGGAGAAGGGCCAGCGGGATAGTTCAGCGGCATAAGTGCCAACCTGCCTTGTAAGGGCAAGGTCCTGAGTTCAATCCCTGATAGGGGGTCGGGAGAACTAAAGACAAAATTTTAAAAATAGAAAATCTATCTCAGGTAGCTTAGAAGAAAGAAGTGTTCAATAATAGTTGAGTATAACTCTGTTTGTTCTGAACCCATAATATAAAATGGTTACAAATCCAGAAGCTGGATGTACATTGTGTTGTCTTCCCTTGGAGACCTTTTCTCATTCATTTTTTCATCTGGTCAACCTCATCCACCTCTGAATGTGGAAGAGCAGAAGGCTCTACCCCAACTGTTGACAAAGGCTAGAAAGGGGAAGGACAGCTCAGGACTTTTGCTGGGGCCAGGACAAGGACTGAGGTCCATGCCCAGTTCTGCTGCTTGTCTGGTCCACAAAACCACACAACCTCACTTCCACCACAGGGGTCTCTCCCATTCCCAACTCCATTTGCTGGCCAGGAAACCCAGCCAGAAAGAGCCATCATGGGCTTACTTGAGGAGAGGAGGCCTAATGTTGGCATGCGGTCTCCACCAGCCAAACCCACCTGTGGAGGTTAACTGATCGACTGTCAGATCGAGTGGGGAACACCCAGCTCAGCTGAGTTGGCTTAGTTCTGATATTAAGCCCCACACTAAGGAAAACTGTTGTCAGAATGACATAAGAGAAGAAACAATTTGGGCTGGTTGGATAGCTCAGAGGATCAAAGCGCCAGCTTAGGCAGATGAGACTGGGTGTGGTGGCACACATCTGTAATCCCAGTGCTTACTTGAATACAGGAGAATCACAAAGAGTCCAATCTGTACAGTGAGACCCTGTAGAACTTCTATTAAATACATTTTTTTAAAAAGGAAGGATTTCCTTGTGGGGAGCTTCCTTCCACTGTTCTTGTTGGAGGAGCGCTGGTATCCAAGGGTGGCTACTGTTCTCTCTGGAGAGCTTTGGGAGGAGCAATGGTCTTCCCTTTGGCCTTGGAAGTCTTCTGGCTTTCGGAGCAGATTCTTTAGTTTCCAGGACCAACCTTTCAGCCTGCTGGTGCAGATTCTTTAACTTCTAGCCCTGACCCTTCAACTTCCTGGACAGACCCCTCAGTCCTCCATCCCCTCTGATGGGATCTCATAGGGTACATTGCAGTGGGCTGCTGGCTTTGGCTGGATCCTTCTGCTGGATCCTACAGATCTCCAGCACATGGACAGATCCTTTATACACTTTCACATCTGTCTCTGTGGGCAGCCACTGTGGACCAATCTTGTCCATTTCTGTGGACTCTTTGAAATCTGAATCAGAGCAACACAGTCTTTGTTTTTTGTTTTTTGTTTTTTTTTCAATTCTTTTATTGTTTAAATTTAACAATGGTTATATTACATATTTTCATCATCGGATCAGTTTAGATTAATACATATAGGTATATAAGATTGATCAAACAACTAAACATTAACCTTTCTAAATCCACATTACTTTTTTTTTTCTTTTCCCCCTTTTTTTTCTTTGAAAGTT